>MJUU01001225.1:89299-108946 GCA_002080025.1 Modiolus philippinarum
TGTGTTGAAGACCATATGGTGACCCCTAGATGTTTTGTTTTGGGTCGTTTTAACCTGGATATGGGATGTTGTCTCCTTGACATTTACCCCATTTCCTTTCTTTTTCATAATATATTTCTATATTAAAACTTTCACCGTTAGATGTTTGAATCATAGTTCACAGAAACACCCCTATGTTAGGAGCCTTGGATTCTGTTCAGAAATCACGATGAAGCGTATACTGCTGTACTGTAGATGTATAAGAATTGGCATAAAAAGACTATAAATTGCCAAACTTCTTTATAGGAACTTGTAGACCTAAATATGAGAGAATAATGATCATAAGCATGCATTATGTGTTGATTTGCAGTAAAAAAAGAAGATATGTTGTCAATACATTTCTGAAAAGACAGCTTAATTCAATTTCTTCTAGATGTAAATCCTAACATTCAATTTTCACCAAAAACTGGGAAATTAAAGGCTCTCCACGCATAAGACTTAATATCAAAATTTTATTAAAATAAAATTACTGTACTGTTTTTTTACAATGTTAGGCAAACTGCATCAAAAGTCTTAAAATTCCTTAATTCTGAACGTCAAGCAGAAAGAATTACCTACCGTTGCAAAAATCTGACTGTCATTTATTTTAATATTTTAAAGATGTCATTCAAAATCTAGATATTTTGATGTAGGTACTGTGAAGTATTTTGTAAATGGAGTGTTTTTTTCTCATGATAAGATGGGTATTTTATTTCTATTTATGATAAAATTCTAAATCTTTTTGTTTTATTCATACCAATCATAACAAGTAATTTGTGCAGAAAAGGGAGTTTTCTCCCCTATCCCAGGTCTACTACCTTAAGGATTGTAAAGAGGACAAAAGCCCATTTTATACAGGTCATCAGAAATCATAATTAGAAGGCAACTTAATACATGTGTATAAAAAAAATAACAAATATTGAGTGACACATCATGTTTATCATTTAGGTTTAAAAAAAACAAAACGGTGTTTTGAAAACATTTTTTCCTGTGGAATAACTTTAAAGCGTTTATTTGAGAAGAAATATACCACAATTTCAGCCAGATTTGGGTATCATTCTACAAATATTCCTTTTTACCATTGTTAAACATTTAAATACTTGAATACTTCCTTTGCATTCTGGCACAGTAAATGACAAAAACGTCTACAAAGAAAAAGGGGATTAAAATCACAGACTTGAACAGTCTTTGCAACACTTCTACAACTTAATGATACTGTCAGAAATTTCACTACCTAGGAACAAAAGAAAATAGTAACATACAAGCTTAGAATTATATTTGTAAGTATAACCAACGTGACTGAATATGATATCTTTAAGGAATTCTATTTACCTGTTTAAGCACTGTGGTATCTGACATTCTGGTCATTTACTAGTACATCAGATACATGCAGATACAATAACTATATTAATTCCTAACCGTCGTTTAAGGACATTTCTCTAATTTCTGTCCTGTTTTCACGTTTCCTGAACAGTGGGAAAGACATGTTTCTCCTCTCTAGAGAGAATGATGTTCTCGGAAAGTGATTAGATGTAATTCCATTATGACGTCAAATATGTTTGCCGTTTTCCGACTTTACCATTGTAACGCCATGAAAAAAGACGAGCATGCCTGATGACGTCACGCTCAAAGAACACATTTATTTCGTATCATCAGAAAAGGGGTCATATTTTTGTCCAAATTTTCCTTCAAAACATTAGAGAAATAAAATCCACAACCGTATCATGGGAGAAGCGACATTTCTACACTCTCGATAGTTAACTTTTCAAATATTTTAAATGCTCGGCAAGACTCGCTTTTAAAAATTTGAAAATTTAATTATCTCTAGTGAAGAAATGTCGTTTCTCAGTCGATGCAGTTGTGGATTCTATATGTAAAGGAATCCATTTTTTCCGTATGTAATATCGGGGCTTCAGATATGTGGCAGAACTTAGAAAAGGCATGAACCTATATAAGGAAATAAATGGAGTTTAGAAGATTAAACTTAAATCCAGAAAGCAGATTAAATCTTATTAAACATTAGTAGGAGTGAATTATTTAGAAATGTTTTAATTTGATCTGCACTGAAGAGACATAAGTTGTCGAAATGCATATATCCATAATCTAAATTAACGGTAACTTAGGTATTTTTTAGTTATTACTTACTATAAATTTTAGGAACCAGTTGAAAGATGCATTCACCAAATATTTAGGTTCACAATGATAACGAATGAAACAAATGCTTGGTTTTCCTTAAACATAATATTAATAGTTAATAAACTTTTGACAAATCTGATACCTAGAATTATCTTGACAGAATGATCTTTTTTATATATTAAGAAAAGATATTTATTTCCATTCATTGAATGGCCATTATAATATGTACCATGTAATAGCAAATTGTCATGAATATTTACCGTTTGAATATGCTTCACTTTGGAGTTTCGTTTTAGATTAGAATATTAAATCGCTTAACATTGCCAGCACATTTTATCTAAGTGTTTTTCATTCTTTTAATTGTTTAGGAGACTACAATACAGATATTACCTTCGAAGCCCACGTTATACTAGTAATTCTTATGGTCCATTGAATTTTTCAGATAGGGTTTTTATATTTGGGATAACTTGAAGTTTTTTACTCTTACGTTCCAAAAATGAAAGTGATATGTTCCCAATCATCTTTTTCTATTCAACTATGACAAAATTGTAAAATTTACTAAGAATAACATTGAAACGTGCTTAGTTTTAAGACTTTTATGAAATCACAGATTTTCATATTTTCTTAATATTTAAGAGAAAGACACTAAACCATTCTGCTGACCTAAAAAATTAGTCGGTCATTGTTTAAATAACAAAGATATTTTTTTTTTGTAATTTACAAAATTGAAATCATAAATGAAAAAGGGGAGATAATTCCTTTCAAAGTGAATATAATATGACATTAAATGAAAAGATCGAAAAAGAACGCACCGACTAAAAAATCAAGTCAATTCCGTATCTGACTTGTGTTTCACAGTATGTTCGAATCGAATTAACTGTCTTTGATATACCCAACAATTAATATGATAAATACAAATTTCAAAATGTCTCATGTGACATCGATTATTAGACTCGAATATCTTTTACGACGCTTCCTCTGACTTTGATGTCAGAATAGGATAACAGAAGTGAATAAGAGTACTGATTATAAATACATTTTGATAACATTGACAAATTTACAAAATTACACAAATACAAATGACCTTACAAACGTCATAATTTAAAATTTATTACGCATTACCTTGCCTGACACCTGTTCATTTATAAATCACAACGGTAAGGTTTTAATATGTATATCGACTGCAGGATTTCTGATGACGTCATATAACACGATGCTATAAGACCTTTCTGAGAAATTTTTGCCATCACAAAAGATAAGAGCACATTATTAAAATGTTCCTCGCGTAAGTAACGTTATTCATAAACTAAGACGAAAAACTAAATACCATTACAACAATTTATGCATAGAACGAGAGAGTCCATCATCACTATTACTGAAAATACTAGAGTCTGTTAGTGTCCTACGCACACTTGAATTCATACGGGTATTTTTGCTAACAATATTCGGGAAAGAAAGCTGGTTCTCAGAAATGCACCTTTTTATGTTTTGATTTGTGTCTACCTTTTTCCTAGGAGATCGATGAGTGTTAATAAAAGCGTCGTCGTCATCGTCATCATCTGTTTCTGGTGATTCAAGATTCATTAAAGGAGTATTCTCCCCTGATCTCACTAAACAGTTAGGGGTATCTCTTAAATCAGGAAGAGACACAGAATTTCGCCTTGATTTCTTTCTTGACAACTTAGGTTCACTTTTTTCGTTCTTCTTTAATTCTGTCTTTTCAGATATAGATGGCAAGATTAACTCTGGAGAAAACACATCTGCACATTTTTTGCTTCGCCCAAGTCTCGCTGACGTCAACGAGATCGCGTGATCGGAATCGTCATTCGTAGACGAAGTATCTAACTTAAGAGCTATAGTAGTGTTTGGAGGTGTTCCCCTTTTAACATGGATATTTCTCTCTGTTCGGGGAGAATACATTGAACTAACCGCACTGTGTTCTAATTTCATCTCTTTCTCTTTGAGTTTTAATTTTGGTATTTTTGCCTCATACTGTTCTATCAAGCGTATCATCTTCTTCTGTCCTGTTTTAATTGATATATGTAAGGGTTTCTGACCTGAAATATACATAAGCAATGAAGGCATATTGAATGTCCAAAAGCAGATACTAAATACACATTGACCGGAATTTTGTTATTTTTTAACCTCTGATATACAAAGATAAATTATAAGTAAATGTAATATACCGATATTCGAGTTTCATATTGAACTTTATATAATATACAACTATGACATATTAACATGACCTCTCCCCCCATAAGAGAGATAACGAGATAAGGGTGTGTTGATAATGTTAGTTCTCCTTCTATGCATGCATTTATCGGTAATTTGTATGAATGTCCTTTGATCTGCAAATACCTTAATTGGCTGTGATGGAATATAAATTTCCACTTATTTCAATTTTTATAGAGTCCTGTTTATCCTTTTGTGAATGACCGATAAAAGAAATGTAGGATATTTTGTTTTTGATACGGACTTTATCACGGCGTAACGCATCAAGCTCGCCCTAGCAGGCTGACTCGATACTGGTCGTGATAAAGTCCGTACCAAAAACAAAATGTCCCATATTCCATACGTATAATGCTAAAGCGTAAAGCGTACAAGTTAGGTATGATAGTCTCGGCGAAATGATTCATTCCACTACTGGAAGACGCTAATCTACACATTGTAACAATCCATAAAATCGTGATGACGATAAAACGTTTTTGATTGACAAGAGTTAAAGGGATTTACCTAGTGCTTAATAGTTTTTGAGATACTTATTTGGCTTTGTTGGCGAAATCGCCATACACATTACATGAGCGGACGTGGCGAGTGACCTGTGAAATGTAGACCTCATATGCTGGAGATGTGGGTATATTATTTCTAAAAGATGGAAAGTTAATAATATGAGAGTCAAAATCGCCACGTTTCTCATTAAGTTTGTAAGTATCCCGAAATGTCAATATTAAGGTCAAGGTATGATGTTTATGTTGGTGTATCAGTGGTCTCTTTAATGTCCAGTTCGTTTGGGTTGAAGAGATAATGCTTAAATCGAGGATTGTTTAAAGATAAAACATTATAAATGTAATAGAAACTGAAATAAAAGATCTTGCTCTTTTGGACTAACCCTCGTATAACATGGCTTCATACCGATGTGTGGCGCACAATTAGTCCCCATTGATATCCTGTCTGTTGGAAGACCAAATTCGACAAATTTATTGTCAATTAAAATAACATCGTCCTCGGTATACCTATTTGAGAAACAGTGCATGTGATGTTAAAAAAAATATGCGCTTTATTCACCCAGCACCATATATGAGTAAAACTGTCGTGGTGCAGAAAGACTTATTGTTTTTTTATTCTTCACATTGGCTAGGGGGAAGGTTTGGGTCCAATAAAACTAGTTTAACCCCGCCGCAGCAGGTTTGCGCCTGTCCTAAGTCAGGAAATTTATTAAGCCTTTGTGCGTCTTGTCTTTTTTCTAGTTAGTTTACTTGATGTCTAAAGGAGTCTAGGATGATGTTTATTTCGCTGAACTTGATTACTCTTTATTCAGGAGCCAACTCCGACCTGCCGTTGGGTGTAGGGTTTTCTCACCGTTCATTCAAGATCTTATGGTGGCTTTGAGTTGTTATTACTCATCTTTGTGTCGTTGTCTCTTTGACACATTCCCCGTTTCCCTTCTTTTTTCTAATGAATGAGATCCCTGGGTTCTGAATTCAATTTGTCATGTGGAAGAGTGATGTAAAATCAAAGGTTTTAATCCTGTTGTAGAAATTTAGTTCTTTTGGAGATTAAATCCTTCTAGTTTTTAAGAATTTACATTTGGGACAACTCGATTTTTGAAGATTTAATGTTAATATGATAAAAGGTAAAATATTCCATACCGAACGGTTAAACCCAATATATACTTGAATAATTAATCAGAATTCCACACAAAACTTTGTCAAACCGATTCTTTAATTTAATTGGATGCGCTATATGTACATTTTACTATTTATGGATTGTGGCAATTCTGCCTGAATTTATATGAACAAAACTCTATCATGGGTGGAATGTATTGTGTGTACTTTAATGGCATATGTTGTATAATTAGAATTGATAGAAACTACGTTGCATGTCCATTTAGACTTTTTACTTAGAGTCTTTGCTAATATGTTATTCCACCACTGAATGCATTGAAAACGAGGCTATCAGCACATGTTGTGAAATACGCTGGTCATTACATTTAACACTGTATTGATTGGAAACCCGGCAACCATGACATGTACACTGTATTAGTATGAAATGTCTGAATGGTTAGAAAGCTTTACGATGAGGGGGGACTTGTTAAGACTCTATCCAGAAATCACAAGATTGAGAAACAGAAATCTCTTACAGTCTCAAGGCTCCTCACACCAACCAATTTCAGGCAACCTGATGAGGAACACACCGGTTTGTTGTTTCGCTTCTTTAATCGCCATATGTACAGCAAGATTACTGGAAACTTCAGTCTAAATCATAATGTAACAGGGGCAAAGAAAAATGGAACAAAATTCCCTGATTAGAATGGAGTGTTCAAATGTGTCATACTCATCGACGTTAAAATTCTAAAAATCTGGACAAGCGACTAAACATTTTTTGGGGTAAAAACGTTTGGTAATGAAAGGCAGAATATTGCACATGCATGAATATAAAGTCTTTGGGCTATTCCTTTTTTGGACTGACGGTTTAGTTCACTCAATTTGTGTTACATCAACAGGGGAAACGAACTCATGATGACACCCAGAAGGCTATAAAATTTTGTTTGTGAAAGTATTCAGTTGTTATTTTATAAGATCAATAATAAAGACCGTGGCTAAACTTCTGACAAGGATAGAAAAATGGTATAATACCGGAAGTGAAGATAAATAATATCTGGAGAAGGGCAAATCAGAACTAAGATTTGAAAGGGTGTCATCCTGGTTTGCATACATTTAATTACCCTAGTAATTAAATAGTTAAATAAACAAAAAAGACAATAGGTTCACATACCTTGAAGATCTATAGTTTGTTTTAAATATGTGCAAAAATACATAAATATTTTACTTGTAAAAATACTACAAATGTTTGTATGCATTTCGTATGTTTGATATGCATTATCATAATATAAGCTAAACAAAAACGTTACAAAATAGGCTAAATGAAATCTCAGAAAATTGAAATAAATGGAGATCGAGTAAAAAAGTAAAACAAAATCTTTAACAAAATTGTGTAAAACCTAAAAATACATTTGTTAAATTTAGGTACTTCTTCGAAAATGTTAAAGAAAAGGTATATCAAGCATATAGGATTGGTGGTAATGGTAGGTTAGACTTGTCAAAAAAGTCTTATCAAATTCCGGCCAAGGTAGCACAACTTAATTGTTCGATTCCTTGGTTAAACCAATTTTAGCCTACAACTCTGAAATTTGCTACATAGATTTCTACCTTAAATTGTTTACAGCCAAATATGTTGCTGAGAAAAGTATATAGTTAAGTTGTTTAATTAAATTTCATTAATGAGAAATATCCTTATTGTCTTTAGAAGTACACTTGGCATAAAAATAGTCCTTAAATTTAACTTCGAGCATACCTTAGAAGATTACTAACTGAAGCTCCAAAATCTTAATTTCTTCTAAGATTTCAGTTATTGTATCAATCAATTCTTTAAGGATGCTTTCCGAGTAAGTCAAATTTTGACCAAGAGTTTTTATGGAATTTTTCTTGGTTTCTATATACCAAAATAATAACACCCAAATAGGTTTTGATACTGAACCAAGAGAAAATTATGCTAAACGATTAAAGAAGTTAAAAAAATACAAGAACATTATAAAAGAAAAGACAAATGAATAGAAAATAACAAAATATATTTGTATAAATATCTAAAACAAATTGCAGCATATTGGAAGATGATTATCACTTTTTCTTTGATTGCAAAATAACTTCAAAACATCAGATTTCAGAATATATTTTCATTTTTTTTATCATAACCGTGAGATGCATTGCGAATAGTGAAAGCGGTACCCTTTGATGGTCACACATGTATATATTATGATCTATAATGCTTGCAGCCTTATTGGTGACAAATACAGTTTGTGATTGAAGATAATGTTATTTATAGAATATATCTTTAACATGACTGAAGAATCTGTTAGGGTGGTCCTGTCTTTTTGTGGTAGTAATTAAGCCAAATACAAGTAGGAACATGGAAAGACATCCATATACACTGACTATAAGCACAATATTTAATAACTTACACTTTTAAAAATAAACATTTTAAAATTGATACTAACTATTAGTCTAATCCAATTAAACTACAGAAATGTTTATAATGATCATTTTTAATTAATTTTATTTTCAATTTTACCATCATATTTGAAACAAATACTAGCATTTTTTTTCTTATATTGTGCTTGAATATTTATGAAGTTCTTTCTAACTTTTCATTATAATTTTTGGGGTATAATTCAGGTAAGATTAAAGTAATCAGTACAGAACAGACTATATAATTACTAAAACAACAATTTCCTATTTGTTTATATAAACCTGTAATTAAATGTATGCAAACCAGGAGTAAACCATTTGAAAGTCGTCCCCTAATATAAACACGAGTTTTTTTTGTTGATGTTGCTAATATTTTTCAAATCTAAGTATAAAGGAGTTTCGTGATTATGTCTCGAATACGTAAAACTTTGACAACAATAAAAAAAAATTGTTATATCGAATACATTTATTTGACGATTTCAATCCTTCGGGCTATAAGCGTTTAATGATACTTTGAACATCATAGAGGGGTAAACTACAAACCCATTATTGAAACACTCGATCTAAAATCCTTAACAAATATGTTGTCACTGTTTGACAAATGGTTTTGATTATTTTAATATATATTTAGTATTTTTATGAGGTCACAGTGTCAGAACATTCGGTTTTTGTTCCGTGTGTTTAATTTTGTATATCATACTGTTAAATTTTAGTTTTGTCTTCGTAAGAAATGTTTTGCACCAAAATGCCCTTGTTATTTTTTTTTTAATTAGAAATCCAGTGAAGCTTTTCATTTTTTTTTCGCCCTGGTACTGTTTCATGGTTAGCGAATTAACACGTCCCATGAACGTTTCATTGGTTTTGTCAGGAGTAGAAAAATGACATTAAGCAATCAGCTACCAAACAGATCTTTCAAAACCATGGATACCTCATTGGCTGTGTGACTGGTTATGTATATGGTACAGTACATGTTTACCCTTCCGAAGCACTTGAATTCACTTGTTTTTTAAGAGATTTCATTGTTTTGAGTTTTTCATATGTTATCTTCGTGTGTTTTGTGAATGTGCAGTGTATATAGCTGTCTGTCTTTTGGTGTTCTCGTTTTTGACTTGTCTTTGGATTATGATTTATTTATCTTATGCTTTGTTCCTTTCGCAGTCTATTTTAAACAATATGCAAAAAACAATACATCGGGTACATACCATTGCTGTTATAAATCTCCAGAAGTGCTGGTCCGGACGGATGTTCTAGTATCCGTTTTGCTGTTATATAATCCAAACATTTGACAGCATGTGTCAATACAGAATTTCCATCAAAGTCAAAAATTTCCAGTCTTGTTGTTGGATCACTGATCATGTAGTCTGCTATCAGTGCCCGTCTGGCCAGGCAAGCATGCATCACAGCAGTCCGTCCAAGAGAATCCTGTATATTTAAATCAGCATTCCTATCTAACAACACATCAATTAATTCCATCACACTTTTATCATGAATTTCACTATAACATAGTTTCATTAATGGTGTCTGTAAATCTTGGGTGAGATCACGAACATTTACATCGAATTGTGGATTACTCAATAGAGACTTCATTTTCTCCACGTCTCTTTTTTTGATATATGTCCGTAGGTGTTTTAACAATTTCTCATTTTCTGATTCTCCCATTATTTAATTCATCTAAAATGAAAATAAATCTATATAGATTTCAATTAAATGATGACCAATATCCATAGCAAAGTTTGGTGAATTAAATATTTATGACAGAGGAAATAGAAATAATACATAAGATATTAACCATGGCAAGACAAAGGCAAGGATGTGATAAGGCTTTAATTGTAGACCTACCACTTGCCGAACTTAAAAAACAGTTTTTGTGTAAAGGGTGTTCCCAATACCAATCTTTGGAAAGCCCAAACACGCCGATATAATCTAGTATCATTTGAACCGCTATATTATCATTTTGTTAAAATAATACCGATTTTGCATAAGATACAGTAAATTTCGTTATGCTTTACACGTGTTTCATGGAGTAACCTCTCAGCAGCATTAGAATCAAATTATCCAAATAGCTAAATACCGAAGTTACTGTGAATTTAAATTCTGCATATGCGCATTTCGACAACTTATGTCTCTTCAGTGCAGATAAAATCTAAACGTTTGGAAGACCATACACTCAAAAAAGTTTAAAAACTGACAGAGAACAAATAACCAAAATCATCTAATTGTAAGGCCAAATAAGGCCAAATAAACTAGGGACAGGGCTTTGCACGAGGGAGATACTCCTTAGTTTCCAACAAAATTTACAAAACTTTAGATATTGTAAGGTTCCAAGTAGAATCGGCTTTCGGGTCAGCACTGAAGTACTGACTACTTGGCTGGTCAATATCCTCGGGGACTAACAGTCCACCAGCAGGGGCATCAAATAACTAAATACCGAAGTTACTGTGAATTTAAATTCTGCATATGCGCATTTCGACAACTTATGTCTCAAAATTAGTTGAAATTAATATTTAAAAAATACAACCGCGAAACACGTTAATGGAGTCAGGAAAATCACACCAGAGACATATGAAATAGTTTTATAAGTCTCTGACCATACATATACCTTATAAATTTAATTTTAGTAACCTTTAATCTCAAGCAAGTGTATTAAAATAATGTTAATAACTTAATCGACTTAATCTAGATCACAATAACAATGTTTAGAGAACCCAAGATTTTCGGTCTTGTCTTTCTCGATTTTATTTTCCCTGATAGCGCACACAGGATCGCTTTAGTGTCTACTGAAATATATGATGATTCTTGACCAAATCCTTCGGGAAGTTTTGAGTTTGATTTTTTTTCCGTAGTGCAACAGTGTTTTACCAGCAGACTAGTATCCTTGAGCTAGCCGGCAGATTAGCTGCGAGCACACCTTGACCCATCTTTCAAAATTACGCCGTATTGTCATTTTCTCTCTTTTCAAGATTGTGGTCACAGAGCATACAAAGTACAGCTCATCAAAACATGTATTGGGTTTATTATACTAAAGGGAAACAGGACAGATAAACGGAAGGTTTGGGTAACTATAAACCGATTTAACTAGGTGCCGGTACCAAGTCCGACTGTCCCGAGTTCCTATCGTGGTTTACGTTTGTCTTTTGTCTTATTTGTGTTTTTTCCTGTGTAGTTCCCTCGCAAATTATGGGATGTGATTATAATTTTCAGTCGTTGTAGATGTTTCCTGTTGTCCATTTTATTTCATGTGAACCAAGAAAAAAACATGAGTAAACTTTTTTTCATGAAAGCATTCATGAAAGGTGCGACGCATATGATAGTGAATAAAACTAAATACCAAAATTACTGTAAATTTAGCTTCTGCATATGGCTATTTCGACAACTTATGTCTCTAGTAAGTAAAGATTCCATATAATCCAATCTCTCTGCAATTAAAAATGGTTATCAGTTGTTGTGGTTTACTCCATATTTCATAAATAAATTGTTGCTTTTATTTTTATATGTCGGTTACTATCAGTTTTTAATAAAGCAGACTTGCATGTAGTTCCGAGGCATTATTTCCGCCTTCAAATTCTTATCTTGAGAGTCCATTTTGGATTGAATAATAATTCTTTGAAACAGGAAGACATTTTAGGAAGCATCGAAAAGTCCTATGGCGTAAAAGTCACCAAAATGAATGACTTGAACCTCTGACTAAATTTGTACCCGCTGATAATAACATGTTCTTCAATTTACCGGTGACCTTCATTAATTCAGACATGAGGCCTCTCAAATCGCCATCAGTTTTATTTACACTTTCATAATTTTTCAAGATTAATTCAAATCAGTATAAAAATTTTAATCTCATAAGAAATAATCAATTGCATGTACATGTATTTATTTCATTTGAATTGAACCATACATTATATGTTAACATATAAAATGTATTTATTAAGGGTTTGTGATATACAAGTGGCTTCATAAAATCGATTTTCACACCATTGTCTGCCATCAATAAAACATTTAATTAAAATGTCATGGTGATTAAAAAACGCATTGTTATGCAGCTACAATGTAACTTAGTCATAAAAATGAAATCGTACAGTATAAATTCTTTTGTGCATTTGGTTTTGTTTTTTACCATATTGTTATAATTACAATAGATACATTATAGCAAGATGTAAACATTACAATGGGGGGGTAATAACAATATTACCGAACAGAGTGGTCAAGAGCCAAAGCCCATCACACAAAAAGACAAATCAGATGGAAACCATTATCGACCGCAGTGGTCCCTGCATTCCAAAAGAAATGATGGGTTGAATCGGTTATATGGCTAACCAAACCTCCCTTTCTATTGCGGTAGTGTCCGGTAGCAACTCAACAGCAATTCTATTGAAAGGTCATAGACAGTTGATAGAATGATCATCCCAGTACTAAGAAAAAAAGATCTTGAATCAGAGTTCGGCTCAAAAATACAAATGATTACAGAAAACATATGACATTTTGATATCTTAATGGTATATCATAAAATAGAAAGATTCGGTGCAAAAAATAGGGTAGAACGCAATTCAAATTTACATACGATACAGAAAATCTAAACCTACCATGTATATATTACAATTATGATTCAACAAAGCATGAGGAAAACTATAGCAAGCTCATAGAGCAATGTTCAATGGTGGCTGGCCAACTGTGTAAAAATAGAAATTGGTAAAGATATGACATTATATATGAAAACCATAAGCTAGTAGAAAAAATAAATGTTCGAATAAATGATGCGATATTTATGCCTGCTACAAAGAGGACAGTGAAAAGTCAATAGCCTTAGTGCAACAGGAGTCATTAGAGCATAGAATCCTATGAAAAATCTTTTTGATACCTCATTCGCGTTAACAATGAAGGGATATGGAGTAAGTGAAAAAGAGACAAAGTTTCTACAAATACATGACTTAACCAAGCAGAGGAACAACGCTTCTCTAATTTATATCCAGTTTTCACATTTCCTGAACGGTGCGGAAACATTTGTTCTCCTCTCTAGAGAGGAGAACAAGTTTCGTGAAATTTCCCGCCAAATTTATTCGGAATACAATCCTCGGCGTTTTTCATTCAGTCATTAGAGAAACAATTTCCACAACTTAAACACGTTAATTATAAAATTTCTCACATCTCGTTAAATAAATTTTGAAATGTTTAAAAGCTCGACAAGCGTCGCTTTCAAACATTTGCAAAATTTATTTAACTTGATGTGAGAAATTTCATAATCAACTAGTTCTCGTTATGGAAACTATATTTTTAATGTTGCTCTTCATCTTGAAGTCACCATGATGCCTTCAACAATGAGCTTTACCGATTCCTAATACCAGGTAGAAGACAGCCCCAGCACCGTTTTGAGCGTGTATTAGTAATATCAAAGGAACATAATATACATCTAGCTAGAAAATTTAAGATACTATGGTCATCTTGATGATTTTGAAATATATATACGTTTAAAGGGGTTGTACAAAAACATCTTGTACATTCAAGATGTCAAGAATCGTAATATACCATAAATATATTTCAGCTATATCAATACGAGAACAAGTTTGTCAATAAATAATCAGTTTGGGTATGGAAAGGTCATGGGACAATATTCGGACCTGAGTTTACATCCCATCCGAGGGTGGGCTGTGTATTTATTTTTCTCGCACAACCACCAACATCACGTTTTGGAGGGGTTATACATTACAGACTGGAATACTGGAACCTATTTTGATATCCTGAGGTACTCTCGGGGTCATCCCCGTTTAAGAGAGGTCATACCCCGTTAGCCGGATATACTAGGTCTTATTTCTATACCCTGGGGTTCCGTCGGAGGAATATAACATGTGGGAATATCCTTTTTTATTCATTTTAATGTCAATGCAACTTTACCATTAGTATTTATATATTATAGAATAATTCGCATTATTGATGTGCTTTATGAACTCGGGAAGTGATAAGTGTTGTTACACTTAGATAAAACAAGTCAGATGAAAGATCTACTTAAGGGGGTTCGCTACTCCATTTGAAAATAATTAGGATATCAAATCAACATGATTTTTTGTTAGAAAATTAAAAAAGAAATAATTTAAGTGAAAAAATGATAGGCTGATGATTTCGTTTTTGAGATATAAGTAATTGAAAATTAACGGTATACTGAACTCCTCTGATTTTTGATAGGATTAACATTAGCAAGGTTTGACCATGAATGAACGTGACAGAATAAATAGAATTCAATGAAAATTTTACAGAATGCTTTCAAAAATGGATAAAATGAAATTATAGAAAAAAAATAAGGGGGGTCAATGGGCAAAAATAATGCTTTTAAATGGATAAAACCCGAGGATTCGGAAAATCTGACAGAAATCCAAAAACATGAGGAACGAACCTCCTTAAATGATATTTGTAAAACATATTTCCTACTTGTTAAACAGAAAAGCAGAGAAAACATTTGGTAGGATACGCTAAAAGGACCACCAAAGAAACTTTCTTTTCATGTTGCTTTCTATTAACAAATTGACAATCATAAGCTCGTTTCTATTGCATATATATTCACCTTTTAGTGCATAATTCTCTATAAAATAGTAGATTCACTGGAACTCATATAGATTCTGAAGGCAAAATTTACTTCCCTTACACATTTGACCTTTTGTACAGTGGAAATCAAAACTCACTCTTTTTAGATTAAGTTAATTTGTTGATTACAAGTTAACATGGAATACTGCTAACTTGGCATAAAACTCTAATTAATCAATCTATTTCTTCTGATTTACTGCTGACATTTTTACCAACTATTTGTAAGTGATTAATGTTTGTGTCATATACGATCCCCATTGACTACCCCAAAAGTAATTTCAAATAAAAAGAGACAGTATTATAACTAATTATATGCTAGTGGGAAAGGGTGGAGGTAAGTGGCCCGATGTTCTTCCTTTTTTGACCAACATCCACCATTTCCAAGTCAGCTTTTTTTTTTTTTAATATCAAAATTTGCCGCATCTATGACCAGAAAAGATATGGATGTAGGTTGTTCGACATTTAGCAACGAATTCTGCTAAAACGTACTCGGTACTAGGGGCCGTTTTAAACTTACCAACAGGCCAATAGGCATGATCAAAAGATCAATGTTGAAGGCCTCATGGTGACTTCAAGATGAAGAAAAAGCAATAAAAGCGTTGTTCCGTTGATTGGTTATACCAAGAGACTTTGTTTCATGTAAATTAAATCCATTTCCTTTCTATGTTTATTCACCATACAAGACTTAACTTCATGTTCATCATGTTGATCATTAAAGACTTATTTCCAAGAAATAAAATCACTCAAGCTTTCGAAGGATATTTATTAACCTCCATTTTCTAAAGAAACAAAATAGTCTTCTTAATTGATATTTATGTATAGTAGTATAAAGTGTGGTGTATTTATTAAGGTTTAGTTGCGTCTTACATTATAACTTAAGTAATAGGGATCATTCGGTAACAAACGTAGATATGATGGATTCTAGTTGTATTAATGTAACATTACATTAGTGTAATGAATTTGTTTCGCTATAGAATCTGTTTTATATTTTAGAGTAAGTTAATGACCTAATAACAAATTAAAGCACAAGATAGCATGTCTTTCTGACGCAATTAATATTATTATCCCAAACCAGACGATGAATGTATAGTCGGACAAAAAGCAAAAGTGCCAGGTTAAAAAACAAAATGGCGAATTTACGGTAAATTAAGATTCTGCATATATGCGCATTTCAACGACTTTTGTCTCTTCAGTGTAGATCAAATCAAATCATTTTGGAAGTCTGTCAACCAAACTATGTGTTAACCCTGATAGAGAACAAATTACCAATAGGATCAAAATAGAAAAGCCAATATCAACTAAGGACAGGACTATGCCAGAGGGAGATACTCCTTAGTTTTGAACAAAATTTCTTGAAATAAGATATTGCAAGTTTACAAATAAGACCGGTTTTCGGACCAGCACCGAAGTACTGGCTACTGGATTGGTTAATACCCTCGTGGGCTAACAGTACACCAGCAGTGGTATCGGCTGATCGAAACACACTTTACAACAATGATAACAAAATCCATCTTGCTATTCCAGTTCTATGAAACTTAGAAAAACAATGTATGATAAGATATACGTTTTGGTAACTTCGTATGCTTCCCCGTTTATTTCTTACATACATATTCCATACCAGAATTGCATTAAACTTCGAATCGACGTTAAGTAAAATATTCTTCTAAATCGTTCGAATTAAGAAAATAAGTCGGCGGTCTTAAAGATATTTCTATTTTGTTGTAAATTTTAAATACACTTAGCTTTGTTTGCACGCATATGCAATGCACTAACCATCAGCATAAATCATTTGCCATTTTTTCTGACATAAGGCCCCTGCTTTTAATTTAGAAGCCTTTTTAATTTTTGTTTTGTGTCTAGTGTTTGTTTATTCACCTATTCGATTAGAACACAGGCAGCATATTGACATGTGCAGTATTGTAATCGGGCGCATTTCATTTGCGGGAATTTTGGGATTAAAATACCTTTCAACTGCGCGAGCAAAGTACCTTACTACTGCGCGAGTGTTTTACCTGTAATCTTCAAGCGAAAATATTAAAAATGTTTTTTTTTAATTTTTTTTTTAATTTGAATGAGGTAATTGAAAAAAAATCTCTTATTCATGTAAATGCACAGATTTACAAAAATGCGACAGAATATAAGTTCCACTATAATATTTGTTCCAATGGAAAAAATAATACATCAATTTTTTTCCACTGGAACAAATATAATATTTGTTTCTGACGGAATTGCATATAATATTTGTTCCCAAAGTAAGTATCATAAACTGATATAGGAAAAAAGGTTTTGTTTTATGATAACATTAAATATAGAGCGGACAATACCCTTAAATCTTGAAATATTGCATGGAGATGCACAGCTAAGGGAGTACGAGCTTCAGATTTCAGAAGCATTCTATATCCTCGGGTTTTATCCCTTCAAACAGTGCTAAAATTTTTTGCACATGGATCACATTTTCTTGGTCATAAGTCACTTTAAATACATAACATAGACTGTGTATAAAATTTAATCAACTTCCAATTATAATCTCATATATTTAAAGGCCTATAAACATCTTATGTAAATTGAAGGAAAACTCTAGAGAGATCTGTTTCCCGCCAAAATTTTGACGTCTTATATCTCAAAAATTCTTACATGGATTTTCAATTTTTTTTGCTCAAGTTGTTCCATCAGATGTGCTCTTCAAGACAAAAGGTCAGAATTTCAATTCTAATTACAAAATTTTTCAGACTCGTACTTCCTTAAAACTTGTAGAGCCAAAGTGCAGAATCGCGGTGGGCAGGGGAAAGGGAAGATATATAGTGACGTTCATTTATTTCAGATATTCCTTGAATAAATGTCTGTCAATTCTTGATGGCAGATTTAGAGGTTACCTGCAATATCAGAAAAGTAATAACATTATAGGTTAATTACAGGTAAATTACAGGTAAAAAAAACTCGCGCAGATGGCATGTGTTTGCTCGTGCAATTGATAGATTATTTTCGTGCAATTAATAGATTATTTTCGTGCAATTGAAAGGCCGATTCGCGCCAATAAAATGCACCGTTGTAATCCTAACCGTAAGGAGAAAGAATAAAGAAAATGATCCACAACAAAACAAAAGTAATGATAACTGTACCTGATCCGTGACCATCATTAAAATCTCCAACAAAATATGCAACATGTCACAAAAAATAACTTGTTTCTTTAGAGCTGTAATATCCAGCACCCTCTTTTCTGAGTATAAATATTCATTGGATGATAAAATATTTCTTTGTTGTTTAAACATATATTAACTTGTTAATGTATTGCAAAACAAATCAGGCATTTTTAAGGTCTATCATATAATTGGTTATGTAAATGGGAAATATATGTTTGTGCAACAGTGAGGTCAAAAGTCTCATTGTGAAAGAAAATTCCATGAAACTAAGTTAAGGATCGAGAGAATTAAGAACGTCTCTTCAAAACAAGTCACCAATTTTTGTTCATATCAAAATCCATCATTTAACAGAGAACACCATTACCTACACAAGCAAAAGGAATTGACAACTTTTACAATGAAATGATATGGATTAAATGTGCATGAAACAAGGTTTTAACAACTACATTGTGAAACCAGGCGATGAGACAATGCTTTTATTGTTCCATATATTGAAGTCAGCATGATGACTTCTACAATAAGCTTTGCTCTTACCTCGTTGTACGTTCAAGATAGCCCAAGCATTGGTTTGAATGGAATTAATTATTAGATGTCGAACAATACTACATCTTTCCCACTGTTCATGGAAGTTGGATCGTCAATAGGGCCTGTTTTTCTGGTGCAGTTTGCTTGTAAATTGTGGCATGTGATTGTAGTTCCTGGCCATTGTAGGTGTTTGCTGTTTTCCTGTTTTTGTAATTGTAAGTGTCGTACAATTGTGGAACTTCCGGGATCCTAAATTGTACTCGGAAGTTACATTTTAAACAAAGATATATGACGTTTCAAACAAAATTTTGAACGTCACAATCCTCTGACGTCATGATAAGGCGGGAAACGTTTTCGAATTGCCTGTTTTCGTTGATTCTCGTGGGTCACATGACGAGACTTACAGACCCTATAAACATAAAAATAACTCGGAAAGTGTTCTTACAATTGCTGTCATCCGTTGTCCGACAAAAGACTACAAGGAGACGACCTTAACATATAAAAAATACAGGAAACTCATCAAGTCATTTGGAGGAAAATATGGTATAGTATATCATGATATTTTGGCACTATAAACAGGTGGTCAGAATTAAAAAAACCCTAAAATACCAAAATTTGAAAGTATGATAGTGTATCTATAAGAGAATCTCTTTCACGCTCCTGATGATGAAATACCCTTGACGGTCAGGCTTGTCAAAAGTCAGTAAGTCAAGAAAAATTAAAATGTATGATATGTTTCCGAATCAGCATTTGAAATTGTATGATATTGCTGCGGTCAAGGAAGTGGCAAAACTTTTAATTTACCGACATCAAGATTTACACCCACGCTCTCAACATTTCACTGACCCGCCGTCGTGCAAAGACAACACTGTATACATTTGTCAGGTTTTCATGTCTGATATATCTACAATGTAGACATTTCACATCAATGAATCTAACACATTGTGTAAGCTTGGGGTGTTAATCTTGACTTCACTACAATAAAAGTTTTGCCACTTCCTTGACCGCAGCAATAT
>MJUU01001227.1:6960-26466 GCA_002080025.1 Modiolus philippinarum
GTTTCCCGCGTCACGCCCGTATTTTGGGCTAAGCGGTATTTTCAGTAAAGTATTATCGCTTCCAATCATGAACGATCCCCTTTAAGTTTCCCCCGCTTCACCCTCACTTATTTTATTTCACCGTCTTAATAATGTCATTTTGTTTGCATCATACCAAAAATTGTCTTTGAAATACATAGTCCCTAAAACGCCCCGTTCGTGGACGAATCTGCTGGTGGATGAAAAGCTGTCACAGAAACACTAGCCCCATCTGTTGTCATAATTCAATCATGCGCGTTTTTTCCGCCACGTTTATTTTAGGCACATAAAAACAAAAATACAAAGACAAAAGTTAAAAGATAAAATATAAAAGTTAAAGAATGATGCACAATGAATACTTACATCGAACATTTCTCTTTCAAATTATAAAACATGAAATTTTTTGAAATTAACACGGTAGATAGAACTTAACGAACAAAGCATAGAAATGGGAACATTTAAAGAAAGAACATAAAATATAACAAATTGAGTTTTAGAAACAATAATATAAAATATAAAAACAGCAGAAGTCGGGATGAAATAGGAACATTTAAAGAAAGAATATAAAATATGATAAATTAATATCCTAGAATCTATAATGTAAAATATAGAAAATGCAGAATTATGGATAAGGAAAGTGAAAACAATAAAAAGAGAAGATAAAATTTACAGCATAGAATTTCTCTGGTGGCGGAAATACCCCTCCATAGTAAAGTTCCTACATAATTTTTTTGCATTAGGATGACATCGAATTAACGATGATCTAAAAGTTTGCTTGGTTTCGTCTTTTTGTATCTTTAGTGATTATACGACTGTCTAATAGAAATAATTATTTTCTTTACGTTTGAATTACGGTCAAGTTCAGAAGATTTAATTTAAAACATTCTTCAAATTAATGTCCTATCGCTAAACGCTAAAATAAAATTAATGGTCCTGAACTGAATGATCTAAAACGGAGGTGTTGAAATATAACTAATAGCAGAAAAGATACGTCTAGCTATTCGATCTTTTTAGTTTTAAAGTTAATTGATACACGCAATGGAATATGGAATAAACGTGGTCGTTTCGGATAAACATGTAATTTTCTGTGTCAGACATGATCTTTAATTTTTATTCAAAACTAATTTCAACAGTAAATCAAAGTACTGAAGTACTGTTAAGCAGGATTTACGCTAGATGATCATAAAATTGTTTACCGGGTAACAAAAGACTCTATGGAAAATGTTGAAGGTATAGACGATGAAGAACAGCAATTTACAATGAATATGTATAATAATGATTTTTTTTCTCCTGTACATTTCATCGTTCACAATTTTCCTTATTATTGCATTTATAACAAAATTTGTCACTTTTAAAGTGTGGATTTCTGAAATAGATTTCTATTGATTGAGGTGCATGGTCTCTATTGATCTTCAGTCTAATTTTTCAACATGTAAAAAATCAAATATTTTTCCCATCTGTATTTATAATGCCCACGTCTCCTTTAATTTTCCAAGTTATCTTATAACAAAATATTTTTTCCCATCTGTAGTTATAATTCCCACGTCTCCTCCTTCATTTTCCAAGTTACAACCAACTCGTTGAGTACCCTGTGGTTGTTTGTATTTCGAATTGTCTTTTGGTTCCTCCGTTGGGAAATAAATGACAATGTTGATAACAGTACTTTGTAGTAATCTGTTCTGTCTCCCTCCTATAGCTATATGTTATTTATATAATGACAAACGCATATCTCTTGGTAGTCGTTTAGATAGTACCTACATGCAAGGCTAGTCTGTTTTGTTGAAAGCAGTCCAATGTCTAGTGTCGGTCCAATTGGTTGATTATGGCACATGGACAAATATCATTGATAATACGGGGAATAAAAAATGTGTCAAATCAGACAGCAAGGTTAGTGCTCAAGAAATGATTTATTTTATGTTATAGCAAATAGAAGTAAACGATGACAACTATGTGATATTTGATGATCTTGAACTATTCTGTAATACATTGCTTTAGACAGCATACATGGACATATAAAACAGAGTCAATAATCCAAGAGACCCCCTCTTTTATATTCTAAGGGACTGACCATTCAACTTGGAAAGAGGGCGTTGTTTGTTTTTCAAAAAATATATTTTGAAGCTGATTTTGTGTGAAAAAAGTATTGTGACTGCAAAAATGATGAAAAAAAATATTCTGAAGGATGCTTCCTGTCCCAAAAAACAATGCAAATTTACAAAGAAAAATATATTTTGATACAAATTAGAAAAATAATAAATTTCTGTGTAGAAAAAAACCGCAACCCCCGCACCCTTCAAATGAAATGGTCGGTCCCTAATGATAAAAAAGCGAAAAATCCATATCCCGGAATAAAGGAGCAAATAATCCATATCCCTACAATAAAAAGGGCAAATTATCCCTAAAACCCCGATACAAGGTTCCCGAGAGAGATTGGCATTCGTGTTTGCAGATGTATAAAAATATTTCTTTGAAACCACCGGGACAACTTGAATCTGCCTTTATTTATACCACGATGCCTATGAGCAAATTTGCTTAAAGCTAATAAAGAATATGAATTTACAATGTTACCGAACATTGTGCCAATCTAAATTGTGTGAGACAGGTCTAGATAAGATCCAAATAGCCATTAGTGAGTGTCTTATCATAGTAACACTTTCGTCTGTTCATATATATGACCTCAGTTTATATGCTGATTATTTGTTTGAATGTGTCAGTTCAGTATCTGTGCAATCTAATGATGTGTCATCTCTAAATAAGCTGACGTATAGTGACAATTTTGCTAAAATAACACATTTTTTCTGCAAAATTGAAATTTGTTTCTAGTCAACAATCTCCTTCTTGGATCAAAAGAAGTAAAAAATGGTACTGTACCAATGATAAAGATAACAAAATATGAAATACCTTTTAGACTTACAAACTATCATGCATAGTATTGAATATGTGTTATCTTGTTTTCTTTTAGGGTGGTTGTATGATATTTCTGGTAGTTATGAGAATACCTTTTATTGTGCTGGCAGCTTCATTGCAGTATCAGGAATGATTTTGATTGCCAGTTATCTTTGTAGTATGAAGAAACTAATAAGTCACAGACAATTTTTGAAGTTTGCGTATCTACCTAAATACGGAACTTACAACATTAAACAGCAAATACCTTTATCAGTCAGTTTAAAACAATATTGATTATTTCTCTTATGTGAAAAAATGAATGTTCAAAGGCATTATGTAACAACTGAAAGGAGTTTGATGTCTTCTCACTGCAAATTCTGAGAGAATTCTTCAACAGAATACTAGTAATGGTCAATAGTCTGGCATAAATTTATTTATTGATTCATAATCTCAACCTCGACTTTTAAATTGACGACGATTACGAAGAGGACATATGATAGCTTTAGATGTATCGCTCACCTGGTGGCTATTGATCAAAAAAGATTTTCCAACAGGGTTAAATGATTGATCTGAGGTGACAGCCAAATAATAGTAAAATCACGCATCTGGTAGATTACTGTCATGTTAAGATGCCTAGATAATATCAATTATGAAACGGTTTTCAAGAATACTTTTATGTTAAACTATGGTTCCGTGTGGCACCCATTTTTGATTTGTGAACTGTACGACTATATAGAATTTGGTAGATGAACATCATGTCATCAAGCCTTGTTAATATCTCGTTGATATATGAAACGGTTTTCACGAATTAAGCAATCATAACTTTTCCCATAGGGTCCAATGTTAAACTATGATCTGCAAGGGCAGCCATCTTCGATTTATGATCGGCACTAAAATCATTCATTTGTCTGATGTCCATATTGTAAGCATACCTAGTTAATATTAACTTAATATACAAAACGGTTTTTAAGAATTAACAATTTACAATATTTTCCTAAGGGTCCCATGTTAAACTATGTTCCCGGGTGGCAACCATTTTGGATGAGATGTGAAACTCAGATTTTTATCAAAATTTTCAGGTGGATAGATAATGACATGATGAACATTTTTGCAATTTAAAGTTGACCTGTACCTAATCTATCTGTTATAGTTTTTCTAATGAAATATAAATTGATGTTAAAATTTTGCGTATTTTACGGAAAAGGGACAATAAACCCAACATGGGTTTCTGATTTTCTTCAAAATTGCAGGGCGCATAGATCTTGCCATGTTGATCATATTTTTTTTTGTATCTGTTACGGTTTTTGAGTTATTTGCAAAAAACAGTAATTTACCCCATGTTCTGGTTTTTGTAACAACCGCGATGTTGTTTTATCTACAGATTAATCGAACACAATTTCAAAGTAAATTGAATATCAAATTTGTCAATCCAGTAATAACTCGGGATCTATTTACAGATGTCCATCTTCATTTGTGATTTAGACACATTATAACGATCCATCAAATGGTGATACCGAATCATTGTTACCAAGTTTACTTTTGAAACGACACAGTAGTTTGAAAGAAAAAACTCTTTAATCCCCATTACAGTCAAATTTGTTCACTTCTTTATCACACCTTCCAGCTATAACGCATATAATTTTAATAGAGAGCCACCAAACAACGATTACCACAACGTTTAGTCCAATAGTGGAAATTAGAAACAATGACCACCAAAGAACTATTTAGATCAAGTTTGGATCCAATTGCTCAATATAAGGGAATTGCAAAAACATCTTTCTTCCAAATATATTTTGAGTAAGGTTTATGTTGAATGATAAGTGTTTCTGGTGAGTACACACGTATTGAAATATGATCAAAAGAACAAATATCAAAAACTGCAGCTATATTTAGTTCTGCAGATGGCCAGACCAAGTCTATTCAGTGGAGAACAACAAAGTTTTACAAAGACAAACATATACAATAAATGTACATGTGAATGATGAACATGTCGATGCCTCTGCTGGTGGACCGTTAGTCTCGGAGGATATTCACCAGCCCAGTAGTCAGTACTTCGGTGCTGATCCGAAAGCCGATTATGTTTGGAACCTTATACATAGATGAAGATGGACGTTTGACATCTAAGCTATATGACAAACGTAATGATTTTAACTTCCCAATTGTGAATTTTCCCTTTCTGAGCAGCAATATACCTACCTCTCCAGCCTATGGGGTGTACTTTTCACAGTTGATTCGTTACTGTCGTGCAAGTAGTTTATACGGTGATTTTTCAAATAGAGCAAAAACAAAAAGTTACTTCGTCAGGGATTTATTAAGCCTTTGTTGCTTTCATCACTTCAGAAATTTTATAGCCTTCACCACGATTTCATTGAAGATATGACGTGTCTGTGTCCCAAATAAAAACGGACATTTTAAGCTAGATTTCACGTCTTCACGTATTTGACATAACGGGTTTTGACTCAACCCAGGATTGACTCATTGATAGTGTGACGGGTGCCGCTAGCGGAACAGGACATGCTTACCCTTCCGGAGCACCTGATGTCACTCCCGGTTTTCATGGGAGTTCACACTATAAGTGCCTTAGTTTAAATGTCGTCAGTAGTATATGAGTACAGTTCAGGTTGTATTTGAGGAGGTGGATCGAGGTGGAGGCGGAAGTGACGTAGACCGGAAATGAGGTCACCGGAAGTCACGTGACCGGAAGCGAAAGTCACGTGACCGGATGTTGACATGCTAATATTGCGCATGCGCAACCGGAAGTAGACCTATTTGAGGCCCTTTTGAACGGAAATGGCGTGTTGGAACAACACGTGACCCCGCAGGGGTGCTTTGTGACCTTATTATATGACGCATTCGGGACCGGAAGTGGGCGTAGCCCCAGGTGTAAACCGGAAGTGGGTGTGTATCTACTGTAAGTAGCCATATTAACCAGAAATGACGTGTTGAAACAACATGTTACCCCGCAGTTGTTGTATGACCTTACTACAGTGTACCTGCGCGACCGGAAGTGGGAGTTGCCCCATGTGTTAACCGGAAGTGGTCTTATTGGAGGCCCTACTTGGCCATGTTGATAGGAAATGGCGTGTTAGAACAATACCTGATCCTGCAGGGGTGTTTTATCACCTTACTACAGTGTACATGGACGACTGGAAGTGGACGTAGCCCCATATGTAAACCGGAAGTCGGGTATTTTCACTAGTCGGAACGACTCGGGCATGGTCTTTCGGATATTTTCGGAAGTTGTCGTTATCATTGTATTTCTTAGGGTGTCTTCTATCACGTCCGCGTTCGTCATGGGCTGCTAGTTATTTTCCCATTTTTTTTTTTAGTATCTTCAGTAGATACACACCAACTACCGGTTTACACCTGGGGCTACGCCCACTTCCGGTCCCGTATGCGTCATATAATAAGGGCACACAACACCCCTGCGGGATCACGTGTTGTTCCAACACGTCATTTCCGGTCAATATGGCCGAATAGGGCCTCAAATAGGGCTACTTCCGGTTTCGCATACCTTATATATAAACATGTCAACATCCGGTCACGTGACTTCCAGTGACCTCATTTCCGGTCTACGTCACTTCCGGTGACGTCACTTCCGGCTCCACCTCCTCAAATACGAACTGAACTGTACTCATATACTACTGTCGTCTTTTTATTTCCGTGCCTTGTAGCTGTCTCACATCCTTGTTTTGTCTTTGTTTTTTTCTGTTGCCGTTTTTACCATGTCTTTGGAACTCGATTTTTGTGGTCTTCGCTTCCCTTGTGCCTTCGGTGTTCTACTGCCGTTGTTTCAATATCTAATTTTTGTAAATTTTGTTAAAACTAAGGACTTCTCCTTCATGCAAAGCTCTGATCTTGGCTGATATGGCTTTCTATTTAGATCCTATTTGGTAATTTGTTCTCTTTCATTTTCTAAACATCTTTGACTTTGCGGTCTTTCAAACTTTTAGATTTTATCTCCACTGAAGATACATAAGTTGTCGAAATGTGCATATGCAGAATCAAAATTCACAATAACTTCTGTATTAAGTTATTTATTAACTGGTAATGTCAAAGCAAAAATCAAATATTTTAACCAATGACTGATAGATCAATTAAACTACAAAAACACCTTTTACTTCGCAAAATGTTTCATCAATGAAAAGTCAAATGATGTTGGACAATATTTTATAAATCAAGTTTATAATGTAATAATATAATAAAATGTTCAAAAGTATTGAATTAAATATGAAAGATTATACAACCGTTTGAAAAAAGGGGAGAAACAATGCATATGTAGGTACTTTTAAATGTCTTATAAATACATGTACATTATTCAAACATCTACAATAAGGCAAATAACGTGTGCGATACAAGTATTGCCATTAATACATGTTGAAATTCAAAATCTAATCAGCAACATGATGAATTTCCTGAAAAAAAATTTAGAATCAAATTACATAGCAGATACAATATTAGTGTTAAAGTCCTCGCCTAAAGAATAACGAAATAAACAAGAAGGGTGGGAGAGTTATTTTAACGTGGCAGTACCGAAATTGTGCCAAATTTTAACGGTTTTACCTTTACTACTTTTAAAATTTAAAAACAAATCTATTATTATAATTAGCAATCTTTGAATAATTAACATTCTAAAATGCGATTCCAAGAAAGGTAAATTTCCTGAAAGTCTTATAGACCACTTACTTTTTGGAATTCTACCTAGCAATCATATTAAAATAAATGTAACTTGTTTAGTTTAGTACAAACATTTTAACTAAATGGATTTCAAAAATGTTTTATTCCAATTTTGGTAAATTTTCTGAAAGTCTCAAAGACCACTTTTTTTTTGGAATTGTACCTAGCATCCATCCTTAAATAGCTTCTTTAATTTAGAACAAACATTTTCATGAATTGGATTTCAAAAATATTTGATTTCAGTTTTGGCATATTCCCTGAATGTCTCAAAGACCACTTTTTTTTTGGAATTCTGCCTAACAACCGTATATCCTTAAAATTCTTTTTGTAAAAAATAACTACTATCAATAGTTTTTTATTTCAAAAATATTGGGAAAAATTTTGCCAAGGGGGTGTCAAACAGAGAATTCCAATAACCTCTAGTTTTATTTTTTCTCCAGATCAGTCTTTTACTTCTTGCATTTAGTATTAAATTCCGGATCGAAGCTACCGGGAAAT
Source organism: Modiolus philippinarum (assembly GCA_002080025.1). Taxonomy (NCBI): domain Eukaryota; kingdom Metazoa; phylum Mollusca; class Bivalvia; order Mytilida; family Modiolidae; genus Modiolus; species Modiolus philippinarum. The sequence continues at coordinate 15,040 of MJUU01001227.1, forward strand.
TGTCTTTTGCAGGAATAACTGTCCAGCAAAAGCACAGTAAATTTGCATAATGGAATACCAAATAGCATTAACACGGGACAACTGGATTTTGCTCCTATCTTGTTTTAAACATGTTTGAACATTCAGGTACTTGGCAAAGTGTACGGAAGTTAAAACATTTAAGTCCAAGTTAGTTATTTGAACAGTTAAGTGTTCGATTTTTTTTTCTCATAAAATTAAACTAGGCGCAAAAAAATTATATATCAACAGAATTTATTAGTGGTTTAAAAATGTTTTTTTTAACTCCCAACTCCAGTCAGAAAAAGTGTGGTACTTTATTGTTACGATTTTCGCTTGTCTCATTATTTCACAACTGTTTGTTGCCATCAAAACTAACATGGCCAGTCGACTAGTTCCTTGAACAAGCCAAATGTTTTTCTCTGCTTTTGTATTGAATATACTTACTGACAATGTCAATTAAATTTATTGATAATGAACATGTTAACAACCATAGTTAGGATTTTGATTTGAGAAATTGTACATGCACCAACTTTGCTTTATTACGGCAACACAATTTCTGGGAATTTGCTATATATTATTTTCATTTTAAACCTCTATATGGAACAACGGCAGAAGATAACCGAAAGAACAAGGGAAGTGATGAAATCGAATTCCATTGATATAGCAAAACTGGGAAGACAGAACAAAGACGTGAGACAGCAGAAATTTCTGATCAATTTCAACAGTTGCAGAACGATACTGAATGGGGGTAACAACAAAATTACCCAAAGGAATTGTCAAGAAGCAAATAGACAAAGCAGGTGCGAAACCAATCAATGGAAAACTGTCAGACTTTGTACAGTCCAAAAGAATTGTGGGTCAAATCGGTTTTTATGCTGCGCGAAACCTCCCCTTCCATTCCGGTAGCAACTCAACCGCAATTGCCACTGAAAGGTTCTAAACAGTGAAAAGTAATGTTAATCCCAATATCAAGTGAAAAATGAATCTTGAATTGTAGTTCGGAGCGAAACTTACTTGTCTATGGCCTTTGATTTATGTAATCTTTTGCTTTGTTTCTTCGATATTCTGATGCCGTTGTTTAGCAAAATGTGTTATTAATGGAAAACAAAGGCAGTAGAATACTGAAGGAACAAAGCACAAGATTACACAAATCAAAGTCCAGAAGACGGAAAGACCAAAGACACCACATGCCCACATAACACATGAAAATTACATATACAACACAAAAAACTAAAACACTAACAGTGTGAACTCTCAAAAAAGAGAGTGACATCAGGTGCTCCGGAAGGGTAAGCATGTCCTGCTCTGTATACAGCACGCGTCACACTGTCAGTGGGTCAGTCCAGGGTAAAGTCAAAACCGGTAGTGTCGAATTCGGGAAGACGCGAATCTAGCTGAAAATGTCAGTTTTCATTTTTGACACAGACATTTCATATCTATCTATGATGTCATGGTGACGGCCATATAATTTTTGAAGGGACGAAAGTAACAACGGCTGAACATATCCCTGACTCCGCAGTTTTTGTGACAATGCTTTTGCTCTTTCCACAAAGTCACTGTATGTACTGCTTGCTCTACAGTAACGAATTAATTGTGAAATATATACTCCATATAGATGTAGGTATATTGCTGCAGAGAAAGGGAAAGTTCACCATTGGAAAGTCAAAATCATCACATTTGTCATATAAAGAAAGAACTTCATAATTTTGACTTTCAGTGAGGTTGAATGATCAAGGATCTTTTGTATATGATCTTTTCCGAGTACCTGATGAAATTCGGTCTCGTAGTAATATAAAAAATGCTGCGAATAGAGGAGCACAATTTGTGCCCATTGGTATACCAACTTGTCTATTAATAGAATCTCTAAATATGACAAATAAATAGTCAATAATGGATAAATTAATAGCAATAAATGGATTAATAAATAGTCATGGATGTAGCGTTGCTCGACAATTAGCAAAGAATTTCGCTTAAACCGGTGCTATGGGCCGTCTTGGACTTACTATGAGGTATGAGCAGAGCTCATTGTTGAAGGCCTCATGGTGACTTCAAGATGAAGAACAACAATAAAAGCGTTTTTCCATTACATGTACTTGTTTTATACCATGTATTTGTAGAGACTTTGTCTCATGTGCATTTACTCCATATCCTTTTATTCACCAATAAGAAAATCAAGCATACTGCACACACATTTTTCTTCGTAGCATGCATTTCTCATCCTCTATTTTTGGAAATATTATTAAAAATGCCTGAGATTGGTAAAAAAATTCCAGAGAAACTCGGACGTACCTTACATTCTTTTCGTAATAGTGGATATCGACGGGGTAATTTTAACACATCCGTTAAATTGGCTTTGTATTCCACTCTATATATGTTTTGATCTTTGATTGTATGACCATTTTGATGTTATCAAGATATTGACAGTATTGTTACGACAGTGTCGGATGATTAGTTTGTTTTCAAGATAATTGATATCAAGAACGATCAAGATGTGTTAAGATAGTTTAAGACGAATAAAAAATCACTCGGGAATTGCGCTCAGGTACGACCAAGACGAGATAAGTTTGTTAAGATAAAACAACATCTCCACTTGATCTTGTTTGATATGGACAAACTTAACACTTCATGATCGCCCTTGAACGCAGTTATCTTGTTTGATCTAGATTAGCTGAACAGGTCTTGATCGGCCTTGAAAGCGAAATACGACTGAATATCAAAAAAAAATTTCTTAAGCCTGTCAAGATCGTAATAAGATCGAAATGGCCAAAGAAGATCATAACATATCCGATAGTGTCAGTGACCTGAAGATTTTAAAAAAATTTTGTTAAGCCTGTTAAGAGTGTGATAAGATCGAAATGGCCAAAGAAGATCATAACATATTTGATAGTGTCAGTGAAATGAAGATTTTACACATGTACTGGCCTCTCACTGAAACTGACGATTTCTACTGAAATACGTGATGACTCTTTTCCAAACCCTTCAGGAAGTTTTGAGTTTTATTTTTCTTCCGTAGTCAAATAAAGTTTTACCAACAGACTAAGTTCCTTGAGCTAGCCGGCTGTTTAGAGGCGAGCACTCGTAGAGTTAGTAGTCTACCTATCATGGTTTTATTCGCACGTTTATTATACTATAGGGAAATTGGATAGAGATTTTTTGGTACTCATAAACCGGTTAAATCTGTTGCTGGGTTTTGCTTGTGCCGGGACCAATTCCGGTTATCTCGACTACCCATAGTTATTTATGTTTGTCTCTAGTCTGTCATGTTTTTTTCNACAGACTAAGTTCCTTGAGCTAGCCGGCTGTTTAGAGGCGAGCACTCGTAGAGTTAGTAGTCTACCTATCATGGTTTTATTCGCACGTTTATTATACTATAGGGAAATGGGATAGAAAGGTTTTGGTACCCATAAACCGGTTAAATCTGTTGCTGGGTTTTGCTTGTGCCGGGACCAATTCCGGTTATCTCGACTACCCATAGTTATTTATGTTTGTCTCTAGTCTGTCATGTTTTTTTCTAATGCAGTTCCCTTGTGGATTATGGCTTGTGGTTGTAATTTTCGGCCATTGTAGATGTTTCCTGTTATCTTCACTTTGCAATTTTCCTTTAAAATTGGTTTTGAAAAAGAAATGTGATAAATAACCTAATACAACATTTATTTTTTATCGACAGCGGCTTTTCTGTTTAATTTATCGCGAGGAAACGTGTTATAGAGATAGGAAAAATCAAACGTTCTGAGACAATGTATTAGAGAAAATGAAAAGAATTTAAGATTTTCCAATAAATCCTTCGAATTTTTTAGTAGCCACATGTCGGGCATGAATGGTTTTCACAATATGATTGACTGCAAACAAATCTTTAGTTAGTTCAATTGACAGTTCAACAGTAGAAGATGATAAAGATCTATTGATAAATCTTTTCCTGTATGGATTGTTGAATTAATTAGGTACCAAGGATATATTTGGCAGGTCTTGTTAATTTTAGTTTGAATATTCAAAGAGGATATGAGTGACCTGTGATTGGAAAGGAATTTTTATTTTGCATTACTCGGTGTATTGTTATCAATGCCTAGTTATCTGACGACCTCAAGGCAGTTGTAATATTGGCTTTATATATAAAAACGACGAACATTAAATTGTTGCACTTTTTCTGTCTTAGATTGGCAAAATTTTGGGTATTAGTGTTCCCCTTGAAATAAATGTGTTTTGTGTGTTAAAATATTGTTGTATGTTTGATATAAATGCTTGCCATGAAATAAATTTCCAGCAACTTATTGAAAATTACTGAACGAAGGTTGATATAACTTCGTTGGCTGATATCCGATTATACAGAGGTAAATGAGGGATTCGAAGAGCATTTTTCGTACTAATAAGGATTTACATGTAGTGTAATTTGATAAGTATTCGTCGATTAGCCCAGTTAGCCCATTCAATAAAGTATTTACTAGTATACCAAATAATAGAATAGCTTCTTACGCCGATAAAGTACAACTTATTTAAGAATCCTAAGCTATATTTGGAAAATTTGCAAAAAGTAAATTTACAGTGAAATACAAAAATAGCGATGTTGCATAAAAAACAGTAAATTTCTTTATGCTGTACACGTGTTTCAAGGAATAACCTGTCATCAGCAGCATTAAAGTCAAATAAAATGGTATTTTGTTATTTAGTAACGACATGGATAAGGTCAACAGAAAAACAGAAAAAAGGTTCTCAAGAGCCTGTGTCGCTCACCTGGACCATTACAAAAGGCATTTCCAATAGAGTCCAATTTTAAACTACTCCCTGCTTGGGGCCACCATAGATCGGATGAAGACATGCCAAACACAAATTTGCAGGGGCCAACCAAGGATTTTTTTGCGATCAAGTTTAGTTCCAATTGGATTAGTAATTTCTTTTAATAGAATCGGTTATCCAATATGAACTATCTTGATGCTTTCAGCCAAATTGGATGAGATGTGATCATCCCGATGCCTTTACTGGAAGATCCCATCAAAGTACCATTGTGTTCTTAGTGGAGTTGTTTCAGAGTGTTTGAATTTGATATCTCAAACCACCTTTCAAAAAAATTTTGCCGAAATCAAGTCCATGTAAAAAGTATTCGGGTAAGGGTTCTCCTCATTAGTTATTACATATTTCTGATAACAAAATATAAAATGTAGTCAAATACTTTTTTACTAAATTTCAGTTTTCTTGTTTGGTTTCAAAAGCAACCGAAAGCTCCACCATCCATTGGAACCCACAACAGAACACCATTAAATCAATTGGGGAAAGAGTTCTCCTTATAATCAAATTACAAAAACAGGATAACAGCAAACACTTACAATGTCCAGGAACTACAATCACATGGCACAATTTACAAGCAAACTGCACCAGAAAAACAATAATGAAAACAAGAGACAAACATAAATAACGATAGGAACTCGGGATAGCCGGACTTGGTACCGGCACTAGGAAAAGTCAATGGTATGGTTAAACCGGTTTATGGGTACCAAAACATCCCCTTTCTCTATCCCGCTTTCCTATAGTATCATAAACAAAAAATTACATACTGCTGAAATTAAAACGTTCAGAGTCCCTCTTTTTAAAAAAATGAGCAGGGGACCTTCTTGTAATCAAGTTTATACATATTGCTGAAATTGTAGATAAAATATCTAGCAGAATACCCTTTTTTGCTAAAATTTTAATTTTCTGGTCTGGTTTCCATGGCAACTTAGAGCTCCATCATCCAGTACAACCCATACATGTAAGACCACAATTCAAATAAAAATTTAGACAAGGGTTCCCCTTAAAATCTAAAAACTTTGTTCCCCGCTGGCAGCCATCTTGGATGAGGTATGGACCTGCCGGAATCCTGTTTTTGGATGGAACCAACTAAGGACCATTATGGCTAAGTTTGGTTTTAAATGGACTAGTAGTTCCCGAAAAGAGGGCATTTGAATGTATTTCCATAGGGTCAAATGTTAAAAACTATGTTCCTCGCTGACGGACATCTTGGATGAGGTAAAGACCTGTCGGACCCCTTTTTTGATGGGACCATTTAAGGACTATTGTGGCAAAGTTTGGTTTTAATTGGACTAGTAGATTCGGAGAAGATCTTTGAATGTATCTTCGCAATGATAAAACTATGTTTCCCGCTGGCTGCCATCTTGGATGAGGTACAGACCTGCAGAATGTCTTTTATGGAAGGGATCATCTAAGGTCCATTGTGGCTAAGTTTGGTTATAATTGCACTGAGAGTTTCAGACGAGAAGATCTTTGAATGTCTTTCCCTAATGTCCAATGTTAAACTATGTTCACCGATGGCAGCAATCTTGGATGAATCTTTTGAAGGGACCATCTAAGGACCATTGTGAATAAGGTTGGTTATATTTGTACTGGTAGTTTCTTAAAAGAAGATCTCTTAATGTCTTTTCAGTAGGGGTCAATGTTAAAATTATGTTCCCCATTATGGCGGCCATCTTGGATAAGGTACGGACCTGTAGAATACATGTTTTGGAAGGTACCATCTAAAGACCATTGTGAATAAGTTTGGTTATAATTTGACTAGCAGTTTCAGAAAAGAAGATCTTTGAATGTCTTTTCTATAGGGTCCAATGTTGAAACTACATGTATGTTCCCCGCTGGCGGCCATCTTGGATGAGATACGGAATTGCCGGATACAATTTTTAAAGAAAATCACTAAAGGACTATTGTGACCAAAGTTGGTTCCAATTTGCCCCGTGGTTTTAGAAGAGAAAAAAGTGTACGACATACGATGAACGGACGACGGACGCTAAGTAATGTCAAAGGTTCACCCTGGAATAGCCAGGTGAGCTAAAAAGCTACTTAAAAGTAATATTCCGGTAAATTTTGCAATTCAGAATTAACGTCATTCATTTTGTACTGAAAAACTAGATATGTATATGAACATTTTTTCTATTGTCATATGCAGATGATACTTTACTGTTCTCAGAGACATTTTAAAGAATAAATTTAGCTGTGAAGATAATGTTCTATCGTCATTTGAGAAACAAATATCCCATATCGGTCTACAAGATCACTTTTGGAATGTTGCTACAAAGAAAGGAGAAGTCGACCATTGGAAAGGTGAAATCATTGCGTTTGTCATACAGATTAGTTTATAGTTTACCTTTGTTGTCGATTTCAAGAGGCCGATGTGGAAGTATCTGAAGTATCCTTAATTTCAAGCACTTTTGAATAGATGAGATATATGAGAAGACGAAAATCACCTAAGCGAGAGTTGTTTGCTAATAAAAACTGGCCCAGCCTTTTAATTTCAGACCCGTTATATAGATGATATTTATTAGCAAATATCATCTATATAACGGGTCTGAAATTAAAAGGCTGGGCCAGTTTTTATCTTTATTTTGAAAAACCCTTCGATGAATTTAGCCTCATATTAGTGGAAAAATAGATGACCTAAAAGAGGTATACAGTTTGTGTTCACTGGAGTTCCGATAATCTGTTGTAAAACAAGTTGCCCAAACTGGACAAATATATTGTTAAATATGCCTATGAATTAGGAATCTTTGCTCACTTATTGATATTCAATTAAAGATCTTCAATGCATTATTTCTTCCTATGCTGCTTAATGATAGTGAAGTTTTGTGTATTGAAAAGTGTGACAATATTAAACAAGAGGCTCTCAAGAGCCTGTATCGCTCACCTGGGCCATGGCTGACACAATATTTCAAAATAATCCCAACGTTTAAGGGTCTCATTTTCAAGTTTGTTTATAGAGATTGATGTTATTATGTCCGCCAAACGAAGTTTGGGAGACATACATTTTTGTATTGTGTTTGCTCCGTTTCTTCTTCTTCTTATTATTATTATTATTCTTTCTTTCTTCCGCTCAATTCTTGTCCACCCCATATCTCGGCTACTATTTGACTTCATGAAACTTCACAGGAATGATTGCTTCTATGAGTAGAAGTGTTCGGAACTTTCAAAATGGCCGCCGTTGCCATGGAAACGGAAAAAAGGCGGGAATATTAAAAGTGCTCAGGATTGGATGAAATTTTACAGGAAGGTTGCCTGGCATGTGTACAAATGATTTTCAGCCTCAGAATTTTCAAAATGGCTGCCGTTGCAATGGAAACGGAAAAAAGGCGGGAAAATTAAAAGTGCTCGGAATTGGGTGAAATTTTACAGGAAGGTTGCCTGGCATGTGTACAAATGATTTTCAGCCTCAGATTTCTCAAAATATTTACTGTTGCCATTGAAACTTAGTCATACTGGAAAATGAAAGGTGCTACGAATGGGATGCACAATGTTCGTTTGGGGGACACCTGTAACGCTCTGCGTTACAATAATAAATAACTTGATTCAAAATTAAACTATGTTCCCCACTGGCAGCTATTTTTGATGGGGCGTAGACCGACTGTCAACTTTCTTGAAGAAGACAATCTAAGGATCATTGTGTCTCCCTTCCAATTGGCTAAGTATTTTCAGAGGAGATCTTTGAATGATTTCCCATGGGATCCAAGGTTAAACAATGTTCCCCGCTGACTGCCATCTTGGATGCTATGCGGACATGCCGGACACATTTTATGAAGGGGACCAAGTAAGGACCATTGTGATCAAGTATTATTCTAATTGGCCATGTACTTTCAGAGAAGATCTTTGAATATGTTTCCCTATAGGGTCCAATGTTAAAACAAAGTTCCCCACTGGCGGCCATCTTGGATATAGTTTGGACTTGCCCAACAAATTTTTAAAAGGGACCACCTAAGGACCATTGTGACTAAGTTTGGTTCCAGTCGGTCCTGTATTTTCAGAGGATAAGATTTTTACAATATACATTTATTTATACAAAATTTATTAAAATATGAAATAAGTACAGTTTCAGGAAATATTTTTGCCAAAAATTGTAAAAATTTGTACAAAAACACCTTTTTTCTCTTGATTATGTAACAAATAATTGTTTTTAATAAAGTGATAGCAGGGAATTTCTCTAAAACTTAAAAGAGAAAAGTTAACCAAAGAAGATTTGAAAACATAATTTAAAGGGAAATAACCCATAACCATATGTGGCATTGAAGAAAAAAACATTTTTTTGGTGAAAAACAGTCAATAACTTCTACATAGGCATTTGGGTTTACTTCAGAGTATGTAGATCTCGATATGCTGAACATTTTTCCAATAAACACTTTACCTTTTTCTATTGCAGCTTTTGAAATAAAAAATAAGAAGTGCATAAATTTGGAAAATTTACGGAAAAAAGGCTGTAACTCAGGGCAGATAGATCTCGGCATTCTGAACAATATTCCCACATGTCAGATTTTTTATATCTGCAACGGTTTTTGAGTTATTTGCCAAAAACAGTAATTTATCCCTATGTTCTATTTTTAGTAACAGTGGTCATGTTGTTTGATCCGCGGACTAACCGAAATATTTTTTAAACTACATACCCTGGTGATGACCCAGTCCAAGTTTGGATTAAATTGGCCCAGTGATTTCAGAGAAGATTTTTGAAAAAAAAGTTTACGACGGACGGACAGACGACGGACGACGGACGCCAAGTGATGGCAAAAACTCGCCCTGTCATAGCCAGGTGAACTAGAAAGTACATCTTCGATTTTGAAAAAGAATATTTAATGTAAGAACAGGTAATCCAAATTATCTATTTGGTCGGCATCCACTTAATATTGATATTAAAATTAGAATGTTTACTTTTGGAGCAGATTATCGTCAACTGAAAAATTGTCCTCTAAAATATAAACTGATGTTTATATAAACAGTAATGGTAACAGAGATTTGTTGTTTTTTAAGAATATTTTCCTTATAATTTTGATAACATTGTTTAAAGTTTTATTTTAAAAAATCTTAGGTTTTTGTTCATGTTACATAGTAAAACAGATTCGTATTGATTAATTTGTTCATAGATGGAGAAGCCAAATTGTTCACTCACGAATTCTCCTTTCAAAATAGATTTTTATTTACAGCCAAGGCAAAATTTATAACTAGTAACATAAAAATCCTTATTGAGACTGGTCAATGGTATAATACCGACAAAAGAAAATGTACCAAAACAACGACAGTTAAATAATGAAGGAACAAAGAACAAGATTACATAAATCAAATCCGAGACAAGTCCAAAATGTACAGAAGATGCATTGGCGAGGACTTACATTATTAATTTATCTACTCAAATACTGATATTATCAAATCGAGAACGAAATATTCTAGCTTATTATTTAAACAAGAAATGGATGTCGATACGACATCAAACCGGATTTTCCTTCACGATATGAATGGAAAAATAGGTACTTGTGTGAAAAGCTGTTTAACTTATACCTCCTCTCATTATGTGCAGTGTATGCCGTCACTCTTAAAAATCACTGAAACGGTATACTTAACTTAAAAGTCAAATAAAAGGCATATGGTTCAAAAAGGCATAACTCCTGGATAAATTGCACGATGAAAAATCCCTTACGATATACACATCTACATAATTATGATGTCCTTGCTACATACAAAGTTTTATAAAATTCTGTTGAACGGTTACAGCGGAGTTGCACTTACAAGCGTATGGTAAAAACACCTACAAATTTCTAAGTTTAAAGGGGCATAACTCCTGGAAAAATTGCACGATAAAAAAAATTCCCAACAATATGCACATCTACATATGATGTCCTTGATACATACAAAGTTTCATGAAATTCTGTTGAACGGTTACAGAGGATTTGCGCTAACAAATATAGGGTCAAAACCTTTATAAATGTTTAAGTTCAAAGGGGCATACCTCCTGGATAAATTGCACGATGGAAAATCCCTGACAATATGCACATCTACATATGATGTCCTTTCTACATACAAAGTGTCATGAACTTCTGTTGAAGGGTTACAGAAGAGTTGCACTTATAAGCATATGGTCAAAACACCTATAAATTTCAAAGTTCAAAGGGGCGTAACTCCTTGAAAAATTGCACGATGACAAATCCCCGACAGACATCTACATATGATGTCCTTGCTACCTACAAAGTTTCATGAAATTTTGCTAAACGGTTACAGAGTAGTTGCGCTTAAAGATGTGCCAGCCGCCCGCCCCACAACCCGCCCGCCCTCCCAACCACCGTACATCAGCATTTCAATAACCGGATTTCCCAACGGGAAAACCTGGTTAAAAATAGCAAGGTATAAAAAATGTCTGGTATGATTATACTGAATTATTTTAAAAAAAAACTTTCCCTTTGTGAAAAGGACTAAGTTGGTTGTTCTGTTATATTTCATACCTATCCCTGTGTTTTTTCTGTGTTATATTATGTTTTCTTTATGTTTCTGTAATCTTATATGGATGTTTGTATTTAATTTGTATCCTTATGCTGAATTTAATTAATAAAATCTTTGAATATGGAATCTTGATAACAAGATACAAATTCAATTTACCTTTTTAGCAAACTGTGGCAGAGAGAAGCAAGCCCTGTGTAT
>MJUU01001227.1:44753-64994 GCA_002080025.1 Modiolus philippinarum
GTCAAGCTTTTAATTTTATTTTTATTAAAAAAAAAACCTTTAATTTAGCATATCCTTTTCGAAAGAGTTCCATATGTTGCAATTTACATGAATTTCGGGGGGAAATTTGAAGAGTAGGATAGGATTTTTAGTCCCGAATTTAATTATTCTCACGGAAAAATAACAATTTTTTTTTGGCTATTTTACTATATTCGACCGCGTTAGCCGTTATATCACACACACACCTGAACAGGTAAATTTGGTCGGCAAGATCGAAATAGGGATAATGAATAAGAGTCATAAAAATGTCATTTTCAATTCACTCGTACGAAATTGTTAATTAAGGTATTTTGATTGACCCTTTTGAACGAAATTCTGGAATGTTTACCATTTCACAGGGTATTATTTTTTTCATGGATATTTATTGTGTATATCTGTATAATTAGCGTTACACACATGACATTATTGACACTTTTTAAAACAGCAAACAAGTTTTTCTGCAAGATCTTTAAAAAAAGCAATCGACAGAAAAAATATGAAAATCTTAAAGATAATTAGGCATTTCATAGATCCAAATTCGGATGGAAAATATAAAAAAAAATACAAAGGATAAAAATATCTTTTACATTCATTCCTAAATCTAAAACAAACCTTTCAACCAATCAAAATGGTTGTTTCAAACAGTACTACGGCTTTTAACTCTAATTTAGTGGAAAACTCTACTTAAGTAGAGTTAATGGAAAACTCTACTTAAGTAGAGTTAATGCACGCGGGAACCACAAAAAATAGAAAAACTCAATTTAAGTCACTAAAACAAAGTTTTTCTCTACTTAAATTCAATTCAATAAAAAACGCTTATTAAGTAGCATTAATTTGAATTAAGCAACTAACTAACATTAAGTTCTGTTAATACATTTTCGGTGTTTTAACTAGCGTTAACAGCGCGGGTAGCGTTAACTCGAATTTAGTAACTTAAATTAAATTAAAGTTGAGAAAAACTAAGTTTTAGTACCTTAAATTGAGTTTTTCTATTTTTTGTGGTTCGCGCTTTCCATACAGCTACGACCTTCAGTAAAAATTTTATTTTTTAGATTATTTTTAATATCAACCAAAAAAAATTAATGGGGGCAAAGTGTTCATACTTAAAGCCAATGCGTGAAGTAATCAAATGATACAGAGAAAATGCATATGGGACAATTTCCCTATAAATACATAATGTATATGGTAAGATTAAGCAAATTAAACAACGCTTTCACTGTTATTCTTCATCTTGAAGTCATTATGAGGCCTTCAACAAACAGCAAACACTACTACCTCATAGTAAGTTCAAGACGGCCCCTATAGTAAATCGTTTTGAGCGGAATTTACTTGTTAAATGTTGGCCAACGATGCATCCGTTTATCTTGACCTTTGGTCATGGATACCGGGTCTTCAACAAACATAGCATATATAGGGCAAAGTTATCTTACAAACACGGTCGTCCGTTGCCCGACACAGGTACAAATAGACAATACAACAACTAAACGATCTCTGGGCACTCATCGCGGTGATTGCGGAAAAACTTTGTACGTAATATCGGGAGATGTTGGCAATATATATTCAGATGGGCAGCAAAATAGTTTAATTTTTACAATAATTTTTACAAAACAAGAAGCCAAATGTTAAAGTTTGATGAGAAATTCTCACATGAACATGTACACCATAACTGACAATATAAAGAGAGCATAAACCTCAAGCACAGGGAATCTTTTTACACATTCCACACAGCACGAGAGACAAACTCTACCGTAAATGAACAAATAAAGGGATATGCAGTTCAACTAACAATACAAAAATTCATCAATTTATTGCTAATTGGCTTGCACCATTATTTTGCATTTACAAAAGTTAACAAAAATATAATATTCTAAATAATTTAAATTTATATCAAAATTTTCAAGGGAAAAATGTATATTTTATACAATGTTAGGTATATAATGGGGATGGGGCCTTTTCTTGGGGCTTTTGTCCGATGTGGGGGGATGCTTTGTCCTGCTCTCAGTAAATATGCATGGGACAAATCCCTATACATACATGGTAAGAAACACTACTACCTCAAAATAAGTTCAAGACGGACCCTAGCACCGGTTTGTGCGGAATTCGCTTGCTAAATGTTGACCAACGCTATATCCATGTATCTTGACTTTTGGTCAGGGGTGCTTGTAAATATACTCTTGGTCATAAATATGGAATATTCGTATTTTTCTGAGTCAAACTTTGAAGTTTTGAAGAATTGTGCACAAAACTGTGTGGAAGAAAGTATAATATGTTGCTTTAATATGTTGTCATATTGACGTTGACGTTTATGTTTGCAGTTCAGTGAGTTATGTTTGCAGTTCAGTGAGTTGTGACGTACTATTAACAATTGAGTCTTGCAGGTCTTTTGTAAATTTACTGACACCCAAATAAAAAAATTAAGATAAAATAAGCGAGATTTCATCAAATTCTGACATAAATACATTTTTTTCAATGCTTTTATTTACTGCAAAATTTCTGCTCAGTCGGGACGTACGAAAGTCTTTGATTCTACGATTCTCTCAGAACGCTCCTTCAATCCGTTCTGAAACCCACGTTTTGAAGAGAATAGAACATTTTTAAATCAAATATTGGGTGTACAAATATGAAAAAAATGCAATTTCCGAAGCCCATCGTGTAAAAAAATGATTTAAATGATACTTACTGCAATTTTAAAGGATAATTTGATTTCTTAGCAACAAACAGCTCTTAAATATCTCGGGCATTCTCAACAAAAATTATTCCATATTTATGACCAATAGTATATGTTTTAAAATCTATACACATTACAGATTCGATGCAATAAACGCATTCCTGGTTGTGGATTTTTTTTCTGGAACGTAAAAAAAAAATCCAAATAAATAGCACACATTAAATCTTGGTTATGTGTGTGTGTATATTTTCTTCTGTGTGTGTGTGTTTTTTTTGGGGAGGGGGGGGGGCATGGGTGACGATGTTCCTGTCAGTTGTTTTATATGAATTATTTTTTGTATTTTCAGTTAGTGATGTGAATGTTTTGCTTAGTTTTGAAAGTTTCAATACGATGTTGAGTTATCCCATAGATTAACGACGAGCACTCCTTGACCCGCCTTACAAAATAACATTTTGTTGTTATGTGAGTCTACCACCATGAGTTACAGATCAGCTTTGTTTAGGCCAACTGACTTTGACAGATTTACGGGCCGAGGACTCGGAAAAAATTTCTTTTACTATTTCTGCAGGTGTAACAAAAAAGTGTTGTACCGATGAGGTACCTCTGCATTGCTTGCCATACGATCCACTCTTCTGTATATAACGTTGTCATTTTTCTGTTGGTTTGCGATACAGTGTTTCGAATTGCTTTAAAAAATCAGTGATATTGTTTTTGAAGTGCATTTTTGGTTTTTGAATTAATTGCTGCATATTTCAGTCGTATAAGTTTTGGATGAAAATATTTGGTATTAATGTATTATAGTATTTAAGAATCTTTTTTATATAAAATATTTGTCGTTTGGTATACGTGGATTTAAAGTGCATTTTAAGATTTATCATAACTAAACATAGTTTGACCAATTGGTTTAAAATAAGTTTGATAAAAATATGAAAAAATATACTTGTATTACCGCATCAATTTCACAAAGAATTACTTCTTCTACACATGGATGCTTAAGAACTTCTCTGACAACTCCTCCGTCACCTCCACCCACAACTAAAACCTGCAAATATAAATTAAATATTGTCAATAAACCTTATCAATACTTATAACCAATCGACGGGTACCAAAATATGGAGTAAGCGAATAAATATGGTCGCGGATACAAAGTGTTATTATCAGTATTACATATTAAATTTTTGCAAAGCAAATTCCTTTATTTCTGATTTGACATGCAGTGGTTGTGCTTCAAGTAAAGTAGACCAGAAAATGATGTCACCGGATTTCACATGAAAGGAACCACAAAGTTTTCGACCTGTGTACCCACAACCTTGACTCTTAATTTGGATGACAAATTACGTATACATCACAAAATTGTTGAATACAAGGAACAGATCCCGAATGATTTCAAGTAATAGAATTCTGGGAATTTTATAAAGAATGATCGTTATATAACCAATAACGACAACACTTGAGCGTTTCTGAAGTCCCATCCTTTTAGTTGTTCATCTCTTCTCCCTTACTTTCATAGAATTGATGCACCTAATCACTACTATATTTATATAAAATACCAAACTTCTTTTCAATGCTTTGTGCACATGAATTGTAAATATAGTCTCCAACATTGTTTCCAGTTTATTACGTATATTTGTCATATCGAGATAGTTAAATTTTCACATTTCAAAGTTCGAGGTTTACCCGAGAAATTTAAAATGTGAAAATTTAACTATCGAGATGTGAGAAATTATCATAATAAACCGGAAAACAGTGTTAGAGATTGTTTCTCTAATTTATACTCAATTTATTTGAGGTAAAGCGATGTCTTTAGTCTCCAGTCCAAGTATGCCGCCATTTTGTTGCTATCATCGTTGCTATGTGTATTATTGCGTCTTTCATTGAAAGGGGTGTTGATTAAAATATTTTTGAAAAAAAATGTCATATTATCAATAAATTGAGTTATGCTATTCATAAAAATGCAAAAACTATTTCGTTAGACAATGATGCAGGTATTAATCTCATCAACATCCGATTGCATTATTTCTAGAAACTGACACGAGACATTTTAATACATGACTGACCAATCAGCAAGTGAGATCAATTTCAAAACATGTTGTTTATTTATTTCATCGAACATCATTTGGGAAGTATTTATTTCGAACAAAAATTAGAGAATACCGAATTTACTATAAATTTAGTATGTTGTATCCGACTTTCAATACATTTAATTAAATTTAACTATAAAACTTCCTTGTCATCATATAAAAGGACACGAGGAGGAGAGGAGTCGGCTAAAACATTTAAGTTATAGCTACAGGCTTTATGATATTTCATATTCTTTTCCTCCTTAAGTTTGACTGCGTGATCTGCGTTTTGCTAAAGCCTAGAGTGCTTTCAATAAACCTTTATCTCCTACCGAAATGTTGGGCCACTAAGTACATTACTGATGCAAAATCTTTATTTTAACAGCATAATTTTGCATCATGATGATTACAAACCAGAAGGCAACAAAACGTTGGTATTATTACTATATTGTTAGTTTTACCACAGGTTAAAATTAGAAATAATAAATAATCAGTCATATATTGTCCCTGTCCCGACTGAGCAGAAATTTTGCAGTAAATAAAAGCATTGAAAAAAATGTATTTATGTCAGAATTTGATGAAATCTCGCTTATTTTATCTTAATTTTTTTATTTGGGTGTCAGTAAATTTACAAAAGACCTGCAAGACTCAATTGTTAATAGTACGTCACAACTCACTGAACTGCAAACATATTCAGAGGAACATTAACAGAAATTCAGTTGCTGTGGTTTATATCAATACAGTGCCGCTATTAACCGATGGCTCACTAACTAGGAGAAACGCTCTTATTGGAGCAATGAAATAACGCATTTATTGGTGTGACTTAATCTTGCCTTCAACAATGAGCATAGTAATTCAAGACGGCCCCTAGCAACAGTTTGGGCGGAAATCATTGCTAGATGTCGACAAACACTACATCTGTATAATATTCCCTATTAGATGTAACCTTGTATCATTGATGAGAAACAACAATAGAAGTGTTGTTCCATTTCCTTGATTTAACCATGCACAAATTGTATTTGTAACGGTTTTGTTCTATATACATTTACTCCATATCCCTTATTTTTGCATGACACGATTCAATATTTATTAATTTTTTTAACTTTGAAAAAAGAAACCTTTTCACTTTCATGTTAAAGTATTAAAGCACATAATAGAAAACCTTTCTCGGATTTTGATGGCAGTGCATGGGGAGATGGGCTATCATTTCCTGGTATGCAAACTCATCCCGTTCTGTGCATTGTATAATACCGTCCAATACCAGTACATTTCCATAAGATTTACTGAAATTAGAAATCAAATGAACCTTTGATTAGTAATAAGAAAATTCTGACGAAAAGATACAAGCGGATGTTCAGGGAAGAGGGCTTTCATTTTTGATTATACATGCATATTGAGTTTATAAATTGATGACACTTTTTAGATTATTTTTAAACACCTTTTTCTTTATAGCCTCTATTATTAACAGATCAACATGGCATATGTCATGCTTCTATTGCTGTGGAGCGCTATTATTGGCTTCTCGTGACTTTATGGCTGTGAGCAATCCTCTTTCTAGAGAATTTCTTCTAGCTATTAGGCATTAAATTATATTGACCTACGATATATGGCCAACAAGAACATTTTCGAACAAAGAAGTAAAATTTCGTAGTGTTTTTATCAAGAATTTCAGCGTCCAAAATCATGTAGCTCTTGATACATTGTTTATATTGTTGTAGCTTAGGGCCTAGTCTTTGTAAAGAGATTTTTGTATTTTTGTGTCGCCTGCACACGCAGTGTGTGGCGACATATAGGGACCACTTTATTATGATGGCCCGGTGCGGCCATTTCGCGTTTTCTACTTCCACTTTCCACAGAGCGAAAACGCGAAATCGAGAAGGCGAAAACTCGAAAAACGCGAAAGCGAAAACGCGAAATCGAGAAGGCGAGAACGCGAAAGCGAAATCACGAAAACGCAAAATGAATTTCACTTCATGTTTTCGCTTTCGCGTTTTCGCGTTTTCGTCTCGGAAGTAAAGATCTAACGCATGCGTCATTTGAAACAATAATGTGGCCATCTCAAACTTCACCTGAAAAACTACGGAAGCGTATATGTGCCACTACTTGATGAGTTTGAACTTTGCAAACACATGGAAAAAAATACGTGTTGGGGAGTTATAACATGACATCGCGAGTTCAAAATTTCGAATAAGTGAGTTGCATTAGAGTATTCCGAGATTATCTTTGCATATTCCGGCATTAACTAATGCACAATCACGAGAACAAAAAACGAGTTAGTCTGTTCTGAAAGTTATTCACACATATTTAACTCGTATCACGAGAAATTAGATACATATTACTCTGTTCTTTTACACAAGGGCATAAAATATACTTATTATGTTTTTCATTTCAAAAACACGAACACGTGATTGTTTTTACAAGTTTCGATTATTAAAGTCATCAACACAAGATCTTCATCTCGTTTTCAAACAATATTTGGTGCCAGTTTTAGATCAACCAAATAAGGAGAAAGACGACAGTCGAGAGAAGAAAGTTTGATGATTTTTGGCTCGATAGCAAAATTACCGTTGACACAAACAGACCGTGGCGGGAGCACCGAATGTAAGTATTGTTATCTGTATCGACACACTTGTATGTTGTATTTTAGGGGTGCTTGATATAGCCCTGATCCCGCTCTCAGCATATCAACACCTTCTTCCTAACATATCTGCTGATAGGTGAAATGGTGAAGTTGAAATTCATATCAGATGCCATGGTCTTTTGATAACCAAAAAAAATGAAGATTCGGAGGCAGGCATATCAAAACACAACTCTGACTTCGAATCCCAAAAGGGATTAGGTCCTATCCAAGACGGCCACCAGCGGTAAACGTAATTTAATATGCGCAAATGTCTTCCCCTCAATAATCAGTGCGCCAATGGGAAACATTCAAATACTAGTATTGAAGAAACGGGGTTATATCGAAACATAACGACTATCAAAACCGCGACATTTACCCTGTATCGACACAGCGACATTTTAAATTACTTTTGATGAAAACAACAGTTCAAAACAGCGACATTTAAGTTACAGGTAGAATTAAATATGTAATTTAATTTTTATATGATATTCAGCAAAAATAAAAATAAACTTAAATAGATTAATTTTAACATTTTATGTCCCACGGTTTTAATTACAGAGATCTGGTTATATTAAGTGGGTATTAGAAGCCACAAGAGAACTTGGTCCGATATAACAATCAAATGTTGTCATATTCACTTATCGCAAGCATGGTGGCCAAATAAATAGAGTTTAGGTCTTGCGGCCGATTACAAAGAGCAAAATTCAGCCATTGGAAAAAGGCATAAATTATTCTTTTGTCTTAGCTTATTAAAAAATGACGCAATCGAGGAATGTTTCCCGTTTGATTTTTCTCCTTACATTCCAAACGACCCAAAAGCTGTTGCATTTTTTGTAGTTATATAGAAAGCCTCTGAAATCAAGTGAAATTTTGAGTAATTTTGTCTTAACCTGATTTGGATGTCCGATATCGACTTCTGAAAAATCTAAAGGACATATCCTCATTTTTATAATGAGCACACAAATATTATATAGTGGGCAAACTGCATAAATAGCTAATTAAATAGTACAGGAAAATGTCGCTTTTATGAAAATAGAAAATGTCGCTATTTCGAACGATGATTTGTCGCCGTTTCAATATATCGCTATTTTGAAAAATCTCAAAATGTCGCTGTTTTGATTATCCCCGGAAGAAATCGATATATAGCATTTCATTTATACCTGAATAAGGGTTAGGGTTAGATTAGAGATAGGGCTAGGGTCAGATTATGGCAGAGAGTATTAGTATATTGCATTTTTTTTTCATTTCTAAGCTGTCAGCAGCAACAGCAGGGGCACTATCACCATAGCACAGCAGCAGCAGCAGCAGCAATATAGTGAAATGAGCACGCGAGCACAGCCAAAACCATACTAGTGAACGACTCGTGAGTCTTGTTAGCTGTATTTAAAGCTTCGCTTATTATAATTTCACCATTCGTTCAACGAATCACGAGGGGTGAAGACCTCTGGAATGTACCATTGCGATAGCTGTAATTATCATTCCAGTTCAATCTTCGACGTCACAAACAATTGGTTCATAATATAAAGCAAGAGATGGACAGACAGCAAGATATAGAAACGGAGTCTAACATATCCGAGGAAAGCAATGCTACTGAAGAACCAGAGTATGCTACGGATGAAGAATCTAACAGAAGAGACACACGTTGGGCATCACCATGGGATATAGTAGTAATCAAAGCCAGGAAGTGTAATCAGTCCGAATACCAACAAAGGGTTGAAGAATACATTGAAGATGAACATGAAGAAGACAAGGCACGCAAACTTGCATTTGAAGACATGTACGAGGACTACAAAGACAAGATGAGGGACGTTTATCTACAGAGCATATTCTGGAATGAAAATATACGGAAAGACCCAGTGCATAGAAAGATCAAAAAGATGCTTGAAGGAAGACGAAGACTATGACACAAGAGAAGCTTGGAATTATGCTTTAGATAAGAGGAGATATCTTTTAAATGAAGTATTGGATTCATATGGCCCACCACCGACCGAAGACAACGAAACCACGTAAAGCAAACAAAAAGCAAAGACAGTTGGGTTTGGGAGGAAGAGGGAATGCGGCCTATAACTTTATAGTTATAGCCAGTCACAAGCCTGGTGAAACGCAGAGTGACCCTTCATGGATTGAGAAAATAATTGCTGGAATCAAATGAAATATTTCATATCACCACCACCACCACCACCACCAAAACCACAATAGACTATGATCCCACCACCACCGCCGCCGCTTAACCACCAATGGACACTACCATCGCCGCCGCCGCCGCCACCGAAAAGTGAAATGAGCACGCGAGCACTGACAAAAACGTACTTGTGAGTCGTATTAAATACTGGTGAACATAAATATCAAATCGTTAGTGAATCACGAGTTATCTCGCCTAAGTCTTGGATAAAATCAACAGACCTTTAAAAATGGCGGGAAAATAACTACCAAGAGTTATGTCCCATGACAAGCGCGGACGTGATAGAAGACACCCTCAGAAAAACAATTATAACAACTTTCGAAAACATCCGAAAAACCACGCCCGAGTCGTTCCGAAAATGGCCGACAAGGGCTTCCAATAAGACCACTTCCGGTGTATACCTGGGGCTATGCCCACTTCCGGTCGCGCATGTACACTGTTGTAAGGTCATACGAGACCCTTGCAGGGTCACGTGTTGTTCCAACACGTCATTTCCGGTTAAAATGGCTACTTACAGTAGATACACATCCACTTACGGTTGCACATAAGCGCTCCAATACCTTCCCATAACACCCCTGCGGGGTCACGTGTTGTTCCAACACGTCATTTCGGTCATTAGGCCCGTATAGGGCTTCAAAAAGGGCTACTTCCGGTTGCGCATGCGCAACAATAACACTTCGTGTTCGGGTCACGTGACTTCCGCTTCCGGTCACGTGACTTCCGTTACGTCATTTCCGGTCTACGTCACTTGTGGTGACGTCACTTCTGGCACCACCTCGACAAATGATAAGTTGTAACCACCTGTATACTACTTACGTTTTAGCCGTATGTGTAATATAATTAAAAGATGAAATGATATTTTATAGTAACCAGTTTAAATTGATGTGCATTGCTTAATCCGCGTCCAGGGAATTTAAAAAGAGGTATTCAAATTAAGAAATGAAAGAACATTTTTGGGATACTTGTTAGTAAAACATCCGGATATTCATTAAAAAAAACACATGATTGTCAAAATGGGGGTTCCAACGCACGGAACACCCCCTCCCCCTTTTTCGATCCACTAATGGTTTCTTAAATTAAACCTGAGGTCCTGTTAGTGTTCGGACTAGAAGAGACCGCATTAATTCAAACCCCGTCAGTACCATTTAGTTTCTTTCCTTTATAATTCTAAAACGTTAAACTCAGTGAAAGTGCTATAGAGATAACAGACTAACATGAAAATACATACAAACATGAAAAGTAGTGATCGAGGAGATATGCTATAGATAAAAAACTACATACACATCAACCATCTAAATCTGTTTATTACTTATCAATACATGTACTAAACATGAGGTTGCTTGAAACAAATGAAACACACAAGTGTATGACCCTGGGCAGAGAGGGTCGGGGCTACTGTCTTTACATGTTGTGGTTTGAGTATGAGTAAAGGTTTAAAATGCATTAAATGTGTTAAAAATGCGTTAAATACGTTAAAAATGCGTTAAATATTTTATAAAGTCCGGCTGTCCCGAGTTCCTATCGTTGTTTACGTTTTTTGTATTTTTATTGTGGGTTGTTTTCTTGTGCAGTTCCTCTTCACTTTGTGACATGTGGCTATGTTTTTCGGCCATTGTAGATGTTTCCTGTTATCTTGTTTATTCTAGTTTACTTTTTGCCATCTTGCTGTATTAAAGATGTATTTTATATGCCAGATATACTGAGACATGCTAAATGTATTAAACTTCCTTCTCTTAACGATCAATCCAAACCGGTTTTGTTACTTTTTGTTGGCTTGTCTTTCTTTCATGGCTGGAGTCCCTTTTGGAAACTCCCTTGGACCCCTCCCCACCTTTTCAGTCCATCGTTTCACTCCCAGCTAGGTGCCAACAACACAGGTTCGATTTTTTTACTCGCACATATCGTTCTTTCATACATCACAAACCTTCACTTTTCCTCCTTTCTAAACACAATAAAAGATTTTCTGACTGTTTATTTTTCTTTCGTTATTAGACATAAAACGTTAATTTCTTTCCTATTTATACTGTTCTATTACAAGAATTACACCCAACCAACAAAACCGAGAACTCAAAAAAAAAATGCGTTAAATATTTTATACCTAATTAATCGATTCGTTTTAAATTGACAGCTCGGTTCTAACGTACTCAAATTCGACACTTTTATAAATGCACCCCGGTGAAACTATACACCGTGCAATCAGGGTAGCGACTAACTGTACGCAGGGTAGTGCAAAACAAACCAAAAATAGGCATGCAGACAAAAAAAAATCATTTTATATGGACATTATACTTTACTTCGATTATTAGGAGATTTGGAGGTGCCAATTAATATTTTGTGTCAGTTGTAGGTTGTTTTGATTGCTTATAACTGTATAATTAGTAAAAGTTTTACTGTACGCAATTTCACCAGGGTAGGACTAAGCGTACAGTAGGTAGCGACTAACTAAAAGTCGAACTGTACGCAGGGTAGGATTTTAATTGTACGCAGGGTATGACTAAGTTAACAAACAAATACGCATATTATGCCCTACAAAGAGTATATGTTCACCCTGAATGGAACCTAAATGTTAATATGCAATTGCTATGAGCTGTTTTGTTTATTTGGACTAATGTCAGTATCAATGGTATAATGAAAGTCTGTAGATAAAGGACAAACACCATAAGCCACAGTCATATGAGCTGGCTATGAATAAGAAATTCTTTTCTAGGTACACATAAGTTGCAACATTTATCATATGTGAACATTTTAATACGGGGCTTTTGAATCGCTTTCCCTCCGGAAACAGTTTTATTTATATTCGTAAAAATCAATATATCAAAGCACTGTGAGGGAATCGGCACTAATTTATGAACAATATTGAGCTATTTATATTTAATCGATTTGCAGCGCTTCAGGTTACTTTTTTTCGTCAATCAAAATTTAGTTTTAAGACTGTCAGGAAAAATTATAAATGAACTTCAATTTCATAATTAGATTATTTTTCCCGGCTTCCCTGAAATACGGGTACTAGAATTGTTTGCTGTAGGCACGTTCCGAAGAGAAGAAAAACAAGGTTTTTCATTGCTTAGTGAAATATATGTTAAAGAGTGTGTTTCGGTCCGATTTCCTGCATTGAAAAACATTGAATTCCATCACCAACGAAAGAACTTGAAAAGCATGCATTCTATTTTTGATAGAAGCATATATTTTTAGCCATTTAAAAACTCGATTTTTAAGATCTTGCAAGGTTTAGCATTGTTTTCGTACAACATCAGCAAGGGATTACTGGTAACATAATAGCAGTTAATTAGGGAAAAGCACAATCAAATACATGCATGTTTTCGAAAATTAAGTCATAAAAATTATTACATTTTGAATTTTGTACGACGCATTCTATATTTAGACAATATGGTTCAGAGATCCCCAGAAGAAGTCAAGGTGTATTTTTTTTATGTCTGTGAAAAAAAAGAAAAAGTGAATACATCAAATAGAAAGCTTGGTTACAGCGTAATGAGGTCCATTGAATATAATATGGTATCTCCATTGACAAACAGTATGAGAATATCTTCAACAATGTGCAAAAATGTACAGGGAGTATGTCAATGATTCAAAAATAATAGATTAGTCCTACCCTGCGTACTGCATAGTCGCTACCAAGTGTACGGTTTTTTGGTGTACACTAACTCTTTTGGTTATTGTGACTTTATTAAAACATATACGCTTGCATATTTGATACAAATAAAGGTTAATAGTGTAGTTTTCCTTTACAATTGTCAATACACATATAAATATGATACACATATCATATAATAATAATCTAATATATATTACACATACGGTATGGAGAGAATCTTAACATATGAAAGTGTTAAAACGTATACAAAATACAAAAGTTGGTCTGAGTAGTAATTACATCAATAAATATCTTTATTTATAGAGAGTAACTTATTTGGATTGAACCAGTTTTCAATAAGGCTCTCTTTATAACAAACAGAAATATATATATCAGCAAATATAAAGAAAACAATAACATATCAATATACAAGTAATATACACAATCATTAGCTTAATAGCAAAAATAATACAATAATACATCCGAATAATTTCAATTCAAAAAGTAATACAGTTCATGAGTTTATTGAATTTGGTCACAACATAACACATACGGTTTTTCAATTGAAGTTTGAGATGGCCACATTATTGTTTCAAATGACGCATGCGTTAGATCTTTACTTCCAGACGAAAACGCCAAAACGCGAAAACGCGAAAATGTGAAATGGCAAAGGCGAAAACGCGAAAGCGAAAACATGAAGTGAAATTCATTTCGCTTTCGCGTTTTCGCCTTCTCGATTTCGCTCTGTGGAAAATGAAAGTAGAAAACACGAAAACGTGAAATGGCCGCATCGGGCCACCATACTTTATTGCCCTGTCACACCAGGCACAGCGACAACATGTTCCGACGTGCTAAAATATTTTCGTACACGCTGGTGTGCGTTGTATAAGTTAGAGGCACGTTCGCTACAAACATGACAAAGACGTCGACACACGTTCTCGTGCGTTGTTGAACGCTGGGTGGATCGTACAATTTTGAACATGTTTAACATTTCATGACGTTCGCTAACGTGTTGTTGATAAGTTATGCACGCAATGTGTGCGATATGTAGTAGTTTCTCGAAAGTTGTTTTAAACGTGCAAAGAACGCAAACCGAGCGTCCTTGTAACTAAGGAGTAACGTATTTATTATTTATCACTAAAATAATGGTTAAGCATGTTCAAAATTTTCCCACACACCAAACGTTCAACAACGGACGCCAAGGTGTCGACGTGTTTGTAACGTGTTAAAGACAAATCACACTAACTAGATCTGACCCAGGGAATTTTGTCAAACTTTGCAGAAATGTTCCTCTGTATGAAAGCTTGAATAATAAGCTAAAAAAATATATAGGTCACCGGACTCATAGTCGAGATATAACAGTCTCAAAATAAGCCAATTTGAGACTTTTAAAAGAAATTTGTAGTTTCTTTAGAGATCTGCTGTTTCAGTATTATTTTCACGAATTTAATAAACTGTATACCATTATTTTCGGTATTTCTTCCTCTTCAAAGTCGGAGTATTACTATTCACTATACGTATCACTGTTTTACATAAATTTAGACTTGAATGGCTTCCCGCCAAAATAATAGCAAACTTTGCAATTATACAATCAGATTTTTTTAATAGTTCTGACCCAGGGATTTCGTTTTAAAATTACAAGTGCAAAGATTTTTATTTACTTTAAATTTTTACACTTTAAAAAGTAGGGGTCATCGAATGAATAAGAAAGATAATCTGAATTTTATACCTTCCGTAAACATTGTTTTTCGATCGTTGGACGTATCCTTTTCTTTTGCAAAGCCAATGACGTTACGTCATAATACAATTACAAAACAATGAAAGTATGCGGGTTTCATTTCATACAGTGCTTTCCAGCAAAAAGATTTACAAAATGCCAGCCGTTTTAAATTGCAAGTTCTTCTAGGGGGTCGTAACCCACCAACATACGACATCCTAGTAGCCGATCCATTGAAGCAATGCAGCATATGGAGAATTGAATATTTAGAATATTGTAGAATATTTTATTCTTGTATACAACTGTTTTTTCTTCTGTCAATACCTGATTGCTTTGGGATAATTTTCTGATAAAAACGCCCTTTTTATGGATTTATTTTTAATTTCAGACCGATTTTACATGTAGGAAAGTGATTGACAAAAAATGCAAAAATTGACTAGATATCTGAAATCAAATCGGAACCCTTTTTGTGGCGGCTTTATCCACCGATTTATCTCCATCATGTCCAGTAAGTTAAATGTCTTGCTACGAAAAGTTAAAACGGGATTGTTGATTTAACCTAAAGTTTTTCTTTCTTTATTTTTTATTTTTATTTATTTTCTTTCAGAGAGAAAGAGTCAGATTATTTGTTTTATTTCGTGCAAAAAGATAATCAAATTTGTTTTATTTTAGGAAATAATCTTAGCTTCATATTATTTATTTCTTGTAAAGGAAAGAGTATCTCCCTCGTGCATAGCTGCCTTTAGCTGATTTGACTATCTTTGTTATTTGTTCTCTTTCAGCTAGTCTGGTTATATACATCTGGCGGATTTTGGTCTTCCAAATGTTTTGATTTGATCTGCACAGAAGGACATTTGCAGAAACTATAAATTTACCGAAACTTTCAATTGGTATTTTAGTTGTGTATTGCATATATCCCAACATATCACTGAACATATAGTCTCGCACAAGAAGGAACATAATTTTCTGCATTCTCGGTTCTTAAATCTAACTCTTAGACACTGTCTGAAAGTTTTCTAATACAATATAAATGTGTGAAAAGAAAGTATTTATTAAAATTATACATTAGTTCAACACAAATCAACGAAGAATCATTGTAAAATTGTAAAATGTGTATGAAAAGTGTTTTTTTTTTCTTACCAGATCTGAAAGTCTTTGTAGTTTTGTCCTTTGAAGAATGTTCTTTCCCGTGTGTGTGCTTTTTTTTTTCTTTTTTCTTTTTTTTTTCTTTTCTTTTTTTTTTTGCTATTATTCATGTGCTCTGTATTGACCTTAAGAGAACAACAATGAAGGATCGATACATAAAATGTTTTACTCTAATTTAGATTTCATGTGTCAGTATATTTATTGCAGACAGAAAATGCTCGCCGTCTTCGCATATCTCCTGTACATAAAACATTTTACAATCGTATTACATATGCTGGTAGGATTACATTTACGGATTGTACGGGGTTCAAGTGGTTGTAACCCAGCTAAGCAAATATGAAAATTGTTCTATTCAACAAAGTAAATCATTTATGTTTTCTTGTCTTTGCATTTATTGTTTTGAGCTATTAAGAATGACTACTTACTAAAGTACGGAGTCTTTGAAAAAAAATATTTGTCGTTAATAAGACATACATTCGTAATTTAGACATATGAATTTGAAATTGCGACATAAAGCTATATTGAAATTACGATTGAGTTATTCGTAATTACAATATGAAAAGTCGAATTACGACAAAGAATGTCGTAATAATGACAAAGTATTTGTAATAACGACACATCATGTCGTAAATACGACACACTTTGTCGTAATAACAATATAGCAATACTACAACTTTTGTGTCGTAATTTAAGATAACTTTATTTCGTGATTTCTATATTCCATGTCTAAATTACGAATGAGGGGTCACGAATTATATATGTTATTCGGGAATCTTCACAGGGGATACGGGTTCATATTCCCTGTCTGTGTTTTATATCCCTTGAGCCGTCAGGAATATGTATCCCCTGTGAAGCCCAAATAACTTTTATATTCTGCTAGAAGTGCTATAATTTTTCTATTAAAAGCGTTTAAAAATTGTGATTTTACTACCACGGGGATACGGTCTCATATCCCCCGTCAAGGTAACCAATCAAATTGCAGGATTTACCTGGATATTTCACTTCAGCAGAATATTATGTCGTACGTCTCATTAACGACAAGCAACAATATATATTGAAAAAAATCATCCCATTGAAATTGCCGAAGGCAATTTGTAACCGCAAACTTGAAATAAATCCAAGACTGTTGCAGTACATTTTTTTGTAATTACCAATCATTTGTTCCTTGAGTATTCTGCCGTTATGTCATAACTATTTTAAAATTAGATTAAACGTAGTTTATTTGTAAACAATTTTTAAAAATCCGACACAAATTATCACAACTTAGATCGTACTGTTCTAGATACAAAAATAAAAAACATTAACAATATATAATTTGAATGGCATACGCAAAATTATAGAAAAAGAAATAAATACAAAAAAAAAAGAAACAGCAAGGCGTAACATACAAACTGAAATAATAAAACAATACTAAAACTTGTTAACTTGTTTCACAAAGCGACCTTTCAAACGCGACGCTATTTTCAACAACGGTCAAAGGGAAATAAATCTTTAACTTCCCGCAAAAACGGCGTCACAAAACGACGACAACACAGTTGATTAACAACTGCAGTATGCGCACAAACAATAGTGTGATTTGTCTTTAAATAGAAATAATTTTTCAGAAAAAATGGAATCAGTATTATAACTGAATAAACTGCTGCTCCAAGATCGCATGATAAGCCCGTCCACACTCAACTTGAGCTTAATGGCATTATTGGACCACAATGGAGATGTAACCATTTTCTAAATATCAAATTAATAAGTAAAGTAAATGCACAGAAAAGGTGCAAACAATAAATTGAAAAATAATATTAAGTCCAAGGGCCATATCTCTCCACAAAAATCATACGCCAGGAACCAAATTTAAACTTGATTAGTAATTTATAAACATACAATCATATTGTCATGGTGTAAAAAGTGTCTAATTTTCACATTGTATAAATTTAAGAATATCATATTTTAAGAACCTTTTTAATTCTTTCCTATATTCTTTTGTTTGTTTGTTTTGACATTTCATGAGAACCACGTACAAGCTAATTAACCTTATTGTTCAATTCGTGTTACAACAAAGTGTCACCATGTCAACTCTTGCCGAGTAAAAATAATTTGATGTATAAATTTGAACAATTACAAACGGACTGAACGTTGGATTCCCGGCCTGCAAGTAGACGGATTCCGTAGATTAAAATTTTTGGAATTCCAAGGAGGACTTTTAAATAAGTGGATACCCGCATATACTTTGATCTTGGACTTTATTAATTTGTTGATTGTTACGTATGCTATTTTGTCAGTTATTCAATAGAACATTTATCTTATTTGCAATTATTTTATTTGAAAATCTACCTGCTAGTTCCCCCGTAATTTCACGTCACGATAACTGGTGGAGAACCCGGGCAAATTGTCAGCGTCTGTTGTCAATTTGAAAAGCAAGATCCCGTGTACGACAATGTATCATATGAACAATTTTGGATATTCGAGATGGAACAACTTCCGTGAACCACCGACTTTTCAAAGAGGAATAAACATCGACCGTCCAGTATTTTGTCGTGGAACCCACAGATATATATCAAATCAGGAAAATTACCGTCAACAAAAGTGCTTTCGGTGCAGAAAGTTTGGACATTTCATCAAAGATTGCAAGTACAAATCTGTCCGAAAACAACAAAGAGACAAGGTGAGATTGCATACTTTTATTATTCAAAAGACATGTGAATCATTCCCATTTTCTGGATTGAATGACGAAGAGTTCATAAATATAGTTACCGACGTTCACAGTGGATTCCGCTTAGAAATCTTGAACTTAAACAGTGAAATTGAATTTTATCATAATGCATTTTTAGAACACGCAAATATTTCAAATAAATTACGAAAGGATTCGCATCAATTGTGTTTGGAAAAAAGTGAATTACAAGAAGACATCCAGAAACTAAAATCAACAATAGAAGATATACAACAAAACAGCATAGACAGCGAAAATTCGCTCAAAATGAAGATATGTGAAACCGAAAATACCATCAAATATCTATCAAAACAACTGCAGAATGAAAAACTTGAAGTTACAGAATTAAAGAAGCAAATCGTGGACACTGAGAACAGAAAAACTAAATTTGAAGAACAAAAAGACAATGAAATTCGGAGATTAAGGAAGTTGTGCGATACTCAAAGCAAACGTATCAAAATTCTTGAAAATAATTGTGAAACAACAAAAATAGAATTACAGCGCGTAAGAAAGGAGTATAACAGAACGCAGTCTGCTCGTTTGAATGACCAACAGTCATCAGTGAACAATTATCGGAATAATCGAGGAAACCGTGGAAGAGGAAAATACGGGCAACAACAACATCAGGATGTGTGTTTTTCCTAGACTCTGAGGTCAGAGTCCACTTGGAGAAGGGGAGAGTTGTCATGGTGTAAAAAGTGTCTAATTTTCACATTGTATAAATTTAAGAATATCATATTTTAAGAACCTTTTTAATTCTTTCCTATATTCTTTTGTTTGTTTGTTTTGACATTTCATGAGAACCACGTACAAGCTAATTAACCTTATTGTTCAATTCGTGTTACAACAAAGTGTCACCATGTCAACTCTTGCCGAGTAAAACTAATTTGATGTATAAATTTGAACAATTACAAACGGACTGAACGTTGGATTCCCGGCCTGCAAGTAGACGGATTCCGTAGATTAAAATTTTTGGAATTCCAAGGAGGACTTTTAAATAAGTGGATACCCGCATATACTTTGATCTTGGACTTTATTAATTTGTTGATTGTTACGTATGCTATTTTGTCAGTTATTCAATAGAACATTTATCTTATTTGCAATTATTTTATTTGAAAATCTACCTGCTAGTTCCCCCGTAAATTCACGTCACGATAATATTATCAAATCAACAAGTTCACGCAGGGAGAAACTGATGTTTTTATGTTTTTTATTTACCAATTTAAAGAGTCATAACTCTGTAGAAAATCAAACAATCAGGACCAAATAATAACTTGGTCTGTATTTTAACTAAATACATATACACTCATATTCCAAATATCCAGTCGATGTGTCATGCGATTAAAGGAAAAAACTCCGGAAATCTATATTTTTAAAAAATTTCACTAAGTCTATGGCCCATTACTCTGTACAAAATCAACCGACCAGAACTAAATTCGAACTTGATCTGTATCTCACCTAGATACACTTAGGGACCAACCATTTAACTTGAAGGGGGGCTATGGTTTTTTTCTAAAAAAATATTTTTGATCTGATT
>MJUU01001229.1:0-15815 GCA_002080025.1 Modiolus philippinarum
CTACCAATAAAAGACGTGGATTTGAGAATACAGAAATCCAGCTTGATCATGAGAGGAGCGGATCGTAACCCTTGGCTATCGAAGATGGTAATAGGGTTGAACTTAATATAATCTCAATTATAACTTGCATTTGAAGAATTTTTGGTAATAAAGTAAATGAATACTTGTTTGAATTGGTAAACCTATAAATGATATTCTGTTAGATTGAAAAAAAAAAAAAAACACTTTATAAGTTGAACATGAGTGACAGTGACGCAGGTCCAGACATGTAATTGGTCTTGTTGTTTTTTAAGAAATAAAGTTCAGAGGGAGGTTAACTTAGCTTAATCTAATTATTTCTCGGACAAAATCGAAGAAAACAAAAATGATCCAAATTAAGAAATTGTGGAACCATTTGAAAGATCTTGGCTATAGGAATAAACTACAAGTTTATTCCTATATTCCTGTCCCAAGTCAGGAATATGTTGGTGACTGGCTTGTCCGTGTCTTCTTATGAAATTTTAGTTTCTTGATATTTGGGTTATTGGATGTGGTTTGTTTCCATTGATTTATTCACTTTTTACCCTTTTGGGGGCCATTTAGGGCTTGCTATATGGTGTGAGGTTCCTCACTGTGTTGAAGACCGTACGGTGACCCCTAGATGCTTTGTTTTGGGTCGTTTTAACCTGGATATGGGATGTTGTCTCCTTGACATTTACCCCATTTCTTTTCTTTTTCATACAAGATGCAAGTATTGTTCTGAAAATTGGAAATGAACAGTGTCATGATTCAAAGTCAATTGCTGATTTCATGAATATTTTTTCACCACAGTAGCCTCAGAATTAGTAAAGAAACTGGCTAAAGCTAAAAATATTTATTGTGTTTATTCTAAATTATTTATAGATTTTTACAAAAGCAAAAATCTTACTGACAGTAAATTAATTTTAAAACCTGTAACCGAGGATTTTGTTTTTAAAGAGTTATGTTCTCTTAATATTACTAAAAGTACTGGGTTAGATGAAATTCTTGCTCGTTTTATTAAAGAATGTGCAAATATTATAAAATCACCTATTACTTTTATTGTAAACTAATCTATTTCTTCTGGGATTGTACCCCGTCACTGAGCATGAAGTATGCTAGAGTTAAACCACTGTATAAAAAAACAGTCTTTTAGAAGTTGGAAATTATAGACCAGTCAGTATTCTGAGTGTAGTATCTGGGACCCAGATCGAGTGTAAAGTGTAATGAGCTCGACAGCGTCAAAATGCTTTCTGTCAGAGACAGAGTTAGTCAAATTAGAATAAATCATGTTTTTAATATTTTTCATGGTTTAGCACCAGAATATCTTGGACACAGGTGAACTTTTTCATAGAAATCAAAATAACACAAGAGGCGCTTCAAATAATAATTTTCAAATTCCGAGTTTAACTATATGCAATAAAAGTACTTTTGCATATAATGCAATAACTGACTGGAATAATCTTCCTTCTTCTATAGCAAATATAACTAA
The DNA here is from genome assembly GCA_002080025.1 of Modiolus philippinarum. Lineage (NCBI taxonomy): Eukaryota > Metazoa > Mollusca > Bivalvia > Mytilida > Modiolidae > Modiolus > Modiolus philippinarum. Next base: position 1,490 of record MJUU01001229.1, read on the forward strand.
CAAACAATCTTTCAAAATGGGGGTAAAGGATTTTTTAAAATTACAAGCCAAAAGAAGAGAAGAAAATGAATATGTATATTTTTAAATGTACAAAATACAAATGCATTTTTGTGCTTTAAATGTTATTTTTTTATAACTTCTAATCATAAAGAGTGAAATATATTTTTAAGTATTTTATGTAGATTTTTCAATTATAAGGACCCTATTGGAAATAAGTTACGTCTAGTGGCTTTTATGGGCTATCCTAGGCTGTCAAATTTGCATTTCAAGTGCTTTTAAATCTGATTTCAATTTTTATGGTTTTGAGTGTTAAAATATTTCTAATAATCTTTGATACTCGTATCTTATCTAGTGCTTTCAGTTTCATTTTATTGTTAAACTGATATTTTATGTTTTGTATGTATGTAACTTGATATTGCCTGAATAAACATTATTATTATTATTATTATTATTACTATCATTATTATAAATTAGCGTTTGAAGCGTATATTTTCACATTTATATGTACTTTTTTTGAAAATTATGAAAATAAATTCATTTTGGATATAAACAATACGGCCCCACCAGAGATTGCCGAAAAAAATGGGTAGATATAAAATTGACAAAACCGTTATAAACTGGGCTGAGAACTTCCTGACAGAACACAAAAAGTAATAGTAAATTGGTCAGAATCAGAGAACCAACAAGTGACTAGTCGCATACCGCAGGGGAGTGTACTTGGACCAATATTAGTTGTACTATACATAAATGATATGCCCGACTGCATAAATCCAACTGCATATGAGCAAGAAAATGTGATCCATGTGCAAAAAATTTTAGCACTGTTTAAATGGATAAAACCCGAGGATATAGAATGCTTCTGAAATCTGACGCTCGTACTCCCTTAAGTTCCATCCGAATAAATGTAAAGTGCTATCTGTATCAAATAGATATGAAAGTGAAGAGAAAAATTACCATTTATATAACGACAATGGCGATGAAATTAAAATAAGAATTCAACAGGTGAAAAGCAGTGGGGTATTGGTGGACGAGAACATAGCATTTACCAGCCACATAAATAACCAAATCAATAACTAAAGGCAAATAGTATAATGGGGCTAATCAAAAGAACTTATACACATTTGGATGAACAAAGAGCTCTTGTTAGACCACATGTAGAGTATGCGGCAGCAGTCTGGACCCCGTATAGATTAGGCGATATTGAAAAAATAGAAAATGTACAAAAACGAGCTACCAAACAAATCCAAGTACTTAAGGAAGAGACAGACAGGTGTCACGTGACCAAACACGGAACTGGAATCCGACGTCGATTTTGGTTTTATATTTGGCCCTCAAAATGGCAGACGACCAGCTGCTTCAGTAAAAAATGAAAACCAAGTGGTCACAGGAATACTCATCCAAATATATAGCGACGATTGAGGAACACAACTACACAACTCCTATGAGCCCAATTGTCTTGCCTACATCGCCAGTCGTGCCGTAGAAGATGTACATTTCTGTCCTCATACGAACTTCACTTGACGTGACGACATGGGAGTACTTGCATTGCAGAGCAGCTCTTTTGCAACCAATGCAATGTCCCACTTCATCTTAGGGTTACATTCGGTGAAATCAGCTAATTTCTTTAACTCACTTAAAAAGTTTGATGAAAAAAAAAAAGAAAAACAAAACAAACAAAAAAAGCAAAATGCAACAAACACAATTGCTCTTTAGCTTTTAAATCAAACAGCAACTATTTCATTTTCAATTTTAGTTTGAGGAAAAAGTTGGTTTTCCAGTTGTTGACAAAAATGATTTGTTTCCCTAGTGCACTAAGGCACGGACCATTTGATTTTCATTGGGGGGAGGGGGGGCGGGCTTTTTTTTCTAATGGACCGAATTAGGGCCAGATTATTTTTTTCAGCCCAGATGCTGGTCAGAAAATTTTTTGGGGCAAAAAAACAGGGCCAGAAATTTTTTTTCTAAAAAATACCAGGCCCCCCTGAAAATCAAAGGGTCCGTGCCTAATCCCTTTTGGGTTTGAAGCCAGAGATGTTTTTGATATTGCCAGCCTTTTAATAAAAACACATCTCTGCGTTCGAATTCAAAAAGGGATTAATACTTGACTAGCCCATCATGAAAATTTAAAAAAAATGGAATAGAAAAATATAAAAGGATATGGAGTTAATGTACTGTGACAAAAATGCACATGATACACAGAAAACTCCAGTTTATCAAGGATAGGGCTTTCATCCTGTCTACATCTTGATGTCGCCTGGGGGTCTTCAGCCAGAGGTGAACAATATTCACCCCCCTTCAAGCGAGATCAAGTTTGCTTTCACTGGGCTGCCAATGTAATACTGACCAATACTGTTCAAATAAAAAGAAATTTGATTTAGACTTGTTGTCATAGAACATTTGTAGAATAAATGGTTTTTCTCAGAACTGGAAATAAAAAGTTTGTCTTGAGAAAATATCTACTATACCTATCCCCAGTCAAATCAACCTGCTGCTATAAAATATTTGTCCATTGTGAGCCATGCACAGACCATACATGTATAAAATATTGTCTTTGACATATAGTGCCCACCCACTGATATTACAGCCAGTCTAGATCTAGTTACAATGTCCTTTCTTTTCAAAAAATATCTAGCAAGTCAAATAATGCATGGGGCGTTTCGTTTACCAGATTTATTGAAAACAGCATTGTTTGCACTGCCAACCAAAGACTCTTTGCTATTAATCAGTTCATTTGTCAGATAAAGTTAATAAAGCATATACGTACATGTACATGTACGATAGAAAAAATACTCTATGCATAATCTCCATTCCCTCACATATTACAAATTTCTGTCTTGAAATTAAACAGTAATGTACATCATGGATTATGTATGTCTAGGTCAAATCAAAGTAATTGTTTAGGATTTCCCTGTGATAGAATATAAAAGTTTGTTCTTGATCATATATCATCATTCATGTACATGTATCAATTATAGCATTTGTTCCTTACAGATTAAACAGCATAATTTTATACATGTACTATTTGTTCCTTTTGTATATATATATTTATACAGAGGTTGTCGGAAACAACAGCTACCCCCACTCCCTGTTTAACACGGGAAAACAGTTGTTTTACAGCCTGTGCATAATTTTTCTCAATATTTTTAAAAATCAAACTATTGATAGTCATTATTTTTACCAAAAAAAAATCAAGGGCATATGGTTGTTACACAGAATTAAAAAAAAAATAAAATAAGTGGACTTTGAGACTTTCAAGAAATTTACCAAACTTGAAATCGCATTTTAGAATTCTAATTATTCAAATCTCGTTTTTACCAAACACTTGCTAAAATACATATTTACATGCTAAAATTAAAAGAAAAATATACGAGTCTCTACCATTTTCAGATAATTTACCCAAGTTTGAACAGGAAGACTTATCGCAAATCTACAGACTATATGCAACAATTAATCCCCTAATAAAAAAATGTAGGAGTTTGTGTCACATGCCACATGTGTCAAAATCCACATAATGTGGCCTCTTGCTTGCACCAAGATAAAAATAAAAAATCTTATTACGCATCTACACTCTTTATTCAACAATTCTACATCAAAATTAAATCCCTAATTCCATAAATGTAGGAAGAATTTGTGTCACATGCCACATGGGTACAAATTGACATCTTTGGGCCTTTTGTTTGCATCAAGAGTGATATAAAAAATTCTAAAGCTTAATGTGCATCTATAGACTATATGCAACAATTCTGCATCAAAACCAAAATGTAGGAGGAGTTTGAGTCACAAGAAAAGTGTGACAGACGGATGGACAGACGGAGGGTATAACAATGTCCCTGAACTTTCTTCGAAAGTCCGGGGATAATAAAACATATAAGATGTCTCATAAATTATTCTTTTATAAGATATCTTAATTCTTATATATTTTATGAGATATCTTATCAACTCTTTAAAATGGACTCCGTGGTCATAGTATAAAGCAGTGCTCTAGGCATTTGTAGATCTAGGAGGAGGTTCCAGGGGTTGGAACCCCCTTTTTTTCTTCAAACTGTTTTTATGAAAAATGTAGGCAAAAATGGACAAAAACTGAAAAGTAGCAAGCTGCTGACCCCCCCCCCCTTTTTTCGAAGGCTGAATCTGATGATGCTAGGTGTTCTATAAGCTTCTCGGGGAGACTTTAGTTACACAAGTATATGTTATCTATATGTTTTCACATAAAATCATACAAAGGGTTATGTAATAAAACAAGAGGCTCTCAAGAGCCTGTATCGCTCACCTGGGCCCTGGCCAATACATAACTTCAAATAAACTTATATGCTAAAGGGTCTCATTTTCAAACTATGTAAATAAACATTTATGTTGTATGATCCGACTTTTAATTAGCTGTTTTCCCTATTGCGTGCCATCTTGGATAAGGGATGGATCTGCAGCACACAATTTTAATGAAAATTAAGTGTTGTGCCAAAGTTTATTTCCAACTGGCTAAATGGTATTAAAGAAGAAGATCTTTGAATGTACCCCTATATTAAACTATGTTTCCAATTGGTAGCCAATTTGCATACGGTGCAGACCTGAAGGACATATGTTTTGAAGGAGACCATCTAAGATACATTGTGATTAAGTTTTATTCTAACTAGTCAAGTTCTTCCAGATAAAAAAAATCTTTGTACGCTCTTTCCATACAGTCGAGTAATAAATAAGTTCCCCGCAGATGGCCATGTTGGGTGACATATAGGCACCAAAGTCACAATACTTAGTCAGCATCTCAAATCCTTTCAGTGGTTCTCAAGGTTAATTTCGTCAACTACTCACTACAGGCCCATTATGCAGACTATGAAGCTGAGCAACTGCTTCAACATATATGACACCAAAGTTTATAGTGATTACACGTTAACATTCCTGTTAGACACAACACATTTATATAGAAAAATCATTATGACATGAATAAGGTAAAGATTAAGAAAGTATTTTTGCAAAAAATTGTAGAAATTTGCAAAAAAACACTGTTTTTACTCTTAATTATGGAAGAAATATTTTTTTAATTAAGTGATAGCAGGGAATTTCTCTAAAGCTTAAATGAGAAAAGTTAACCAAAGAAGATTTGAACACAGATTAAAGGGAAATATCCAATAAACCATATGGCATTGGGGAAAAATGGTGAAAAAACGGTCAATAAATCATACACAGGCCTTTGGATTTTCTTCAAAATTTCAGAGTATGTAGATCTTGATATGCTGAGCATTTTTCCAATTTACACTTTTCCTCTATTTGTTACAGTTTTTGGAATAAAAAATAAAAAATGCACAAATTCTGAAAAATTTACGGAAAAAGGGTTATAACTCTCAGACGGGTTTCCGATTTTACTGGATTTGGCTTCCTATTTCGATATTTTTGGTAATGAGTACTTCTTTGTATACAATTTTTTGATTATGGCTTTCCATATTATTTGATTTTAATGCTGCCGATGAGAGGTTACTCCTTGAAACACGTGTACAGCATAACTAAATTAACTGTTCATTTTTGCAACTTTGGTATTTTTGTATTTCTTCAAAATTGCAGAGCAGATAGATCTCAGTATTCTGAACCATTTTACTCTTGTCAGATTTTTGATATCTGCAACGGTTTTTGAGTTATTTGCCAAAAACAGCAATTTACCCCTATGTTCTATTTTTAGTAACAGCCGCAATGTTGTTTGGTCCTCGGACTAACCGAACATGTTTTTGAAACTACATACCCTGGTGATGACTCAGGCCAAGTTTGGAGTAAGTTGGCCCAGTGGTTTCAGAGGAGAAGATTTTTGAAGAAAAGTTTACAACGGACGGACGACGGACGCAAAGTGATGGCAAAAGCTCACCCTGGCATAGCCAGGTGAGCTAAAAAGGAGAAGTTCACAACTTCACAATGGGTCAAAAACAACTATATGTGAAAAGTGTCATTGTTACTGTATATGCTAAATTATGGATTTAAGGTTTTTGAAAGCTGTAAAGCTTAGATTTACCTTACAATTGCTTGTATACCAATTCTTAGACATGTTTTTTTTTCAGATATGATTAAGGAAGTCTCCTAGAAGTGAAATGCCAAATTTGTTGGTCTATATTCATAATTGTATTCCCTCTCAAGGTATTGATGTATTGATTTTTTTCGTATAATAGTAGATTTGTTTCCGGACCGAACACGACTCAAAATTCCCATATTTAACTACACATAAGGATTTGATAATTCCTCTGTAAATTTCTTACAATTTTGGAGAAATAACAATAAAACAAAGCTTTATACAACTCAAAGAAACCTGGGAAAGGCAGAAAGGCTAACTTGTTCTTAAACTTATAACACGCTATATGCTTGACAAAACAGAAACACTTAGAAATAACATTGTGTACATCAATTGCAAAACATACATTAAGTGTTCAATATTTTAGGATGTTTACTCAAGTCGGAATAAAACCAAAATTAGCATGTTAATTTTGCTTCTACAAGTTACATGTATATGTATTCCACCAAAAATTGTGTCACAGAGCAGAAAATTGACTTCATGGGATCTGTTATTTAACCAAAATTAGGCAAAACGAATAACAAAAGGCTCCATTTCTCACGTGTGCTCTTAAACTCATTGTTAGTAGTAATTGCATTTTTGTGTTGTAATTATTGTCTATTAACCATCTGTTGGTTGATGTTCAAAACACTTATTGGTATCGTTACTGCTGATAACATTGTGCCAAATAATTTACTATTATTTGATGGTTAAATTGTATTTTATATTTTAAAAATAAAGCAATTTAATGTATTACAGTGGCTTTTTCATTTCCGGCGTTTGACATTTTCCTTGCAATATTTAAAGCGAAGCTGCACAGACCTTTGATATTGTGATCATATCCAAGCTTAACGGAAATAATCGCCAAAAACGTAAGTGTTTTTTTTTATTTTTCATGTCTTTAAAGTCTGTTTGTTTTTCTCTTAACTCATGAACTCTTAACTCATGAATAATGTTCAGATTATGGGTTTGTGGCTGAAATTTACCAAGAAGACTGCATTACTGACTCATTAGCCTTTTCTCACGTCAGCCCATTCCTTAACACAAAATCGACATTTTGACATTTTGGCTTTCAATTTAGATCATATTGGTTACTTGCTCTCTATCAGTTTAAAGCGTCTGTGAGTTTATGGTTTTCCAAATGTTTAGATTTTATCTGCACTGATGAGACATAAGTTGTCGAAATGGCCATATGCAGAAATTAAATTTACAGCAAGTTCGGTATTTAGTTATTTGTTACCACTGGGTCGATGCCACTGCTGGTTGACTGTTAGTCCCGGAGGGTATTCACCAGCCCAGTAGTCAGTACTTCGGTGCTGATTTATTTGAAAACTTGCAATATCTAAATTTTTGTAAATTTTGTTGAAAACTAAGGAGTATCTCCCTCATGCAAAGCTCTGTCCTTAGCTGATTTTGGCTTTCAATTTAGATCATATTGGTTACTTGCTCTCTATCAGTTTAAAACATCTTTGAGTTTATAGTTTTCCAAATGTTTAGATTTTATCTGCACTGATGAGACATAAGTTGTCGAAATGGCCATATGCAGAAATTAAATTTACAGTAAGTTCGGTATTTAGTTATTTATCAAGTTGGTTATCCATTTCACTTACAATAGACTTCACTTTACCAGTGGCATGGTACACAAATTTTAAACATAGTGACTGAACAACCTCGATTACAACATCAAGACACAAAATTATATGAGACAATATATCAATGAATACTCAAATTAGTATTGTTGAAAAGTCGAGCAAATTTTTATCAGCAAATTTTAGAAATTTTTATTTAATGAGGAAACACGGCTTGGTCAAAGACAGACCTCACAAGTTTCACAAGTTTTACAATTGCCTACTCTGAAATCTCGTAAATATTAGGCATACTGTTCCCCTTTGTTTTGTAAGTACAGGTAGTATTTTGGTTTTGTTTTTAAAGCTAGGAGCTAAGGAAGTAAAGATCGACCTATTAATAGAGAGAAGATAATAGAAAACACTCGCAATTGCCAAAAAATCACAATCACATGCCACAATCCACCAGGGAACTGCACAAGAAACAAAATGATAAAATACAAACGTAGACGACGATAGGAGCTTGGGATAACCAGTATTGGTTCCGGCAGTAGGAGAGACTAAAATCGTTTTATTGGTACCTGGAACTCTTCTTTCTCTACCCAGTTTCCCTAGAGTATAATAAACATACAAATAAAAAACCATTACAGGCAAATGACTAATTCCAAGACCGTATGTAAATTGGCTCAATCGAAATGCAATCCAAACAAAAAAAGTTTGCATAACTTTGAGTAAATGGCAGTAAGTATAGTAAAGTAAGTGAGAACCGAACTGTCAATCAAAAGAACGAACAATCCATGGATAATGGCAAAATCAAACACACTAAGAAACAAGGACACCACTTGAGTACGGGGCAAAAAAGAAAAAGGAAGACACACATACAGATGAACAACACGGACCCAATAAAAAACCATTGGTGAGATCAGGTGTACCGGTAGAGTAAGCATCTCCTGCTTCTTATAAGACACCCGCCGTGTTGAACATGTCAACTCCGGTAGTAAAGTCGAATCCGATAGAGGAAAAACAAACTTTGGTTGAAGAGGGAAAGCTCTGTTATCATCTGGGAAACAGATATCCCATAGCGATCAACAAGATCGTGATGTCGACCGTAAAACTTCTGTAGTGACGACTTGAAGTTTTTGTAACGTACCCTTGCTTAAGTAGTCTATTTGTAAGCAACTGAGCTCTATCAAGGAAGTCACTGTAACGACCACAAGCCCTTGAGTAGCGAATGAGTTGTGAAATGTAAACTCCATATGCTGGTTCTTATGGAATGTTGCTACAAAGAAAAGGGTAGTTGATTATTGGAAAAGTGAAGTCATCGCGTTTGTCATACAGGCTAGTTTGTATTGTACATCTGTTGTCAATTTAAAGATGAAGGTCAAAGAACGAAGCCGATGTGGAAGTATCTGTAGTATCCTTAATTTCAAGCTCTTTTGGATAAATAAGATGAAAAAAATCACCAAAGCGAGGGTTGTTTAATGATAAAATATCATCTTTATAACGGAAGCTGAAATTGAAGGACTGGGCCAGTTTTTAGTTCGCCTCAACGAAGTTGAGGGGGACTATTGGAGTACCCCCCCGGCGTCCTCGTCCGCGTCCGAGTCCGCGTCCGCATTTGGGTATATCTCTTAGTAACTATGCAATGTAGGGTCATCAAACCTTGCATGCAGGTGCATCTTTGGTTAGTCACAGCCTCTAAGAAAATTAGGTCTCTCTGACCTATATTTTCCGCTTGAGTGGCTTGCATTCAAATTTACATTTTAGTTCATATCTCAGTTACTATGCATAGTACAATGCTGTACAATAACTGTGCATGTGCATGCATCTCTGGTGGTAGGTCAGCATCCAGACAAAATAAGGTCACTTTGACCTATATTTTCCGCTTGAGTGACTTACATTCAAGTTTACGTCCGAGTTCAGATCTCAGTGACATTCAAGTTTACGTCCGAGTTCAGATCTCAGTCACTGTACATGGTAGGATCATCTAACCTTGCATCTGCATGCATCTCTGATAGTAGGTCAGCATCCAGGCAAATTAGGTCACTTTAACCTATATTTTCCGCTTGAGTGACTTACATTCAAGTTTACGTCCGAGTTCAGATATCAGTCACTGTACATGGGAGGATCATCTAACATTGCATGTGCATGCATCTCTGATGGGAGGTCAGTATCCCGGCAAAATGAGTTCACTTTGACCTTTATTTTCCACTTGAGTGACTTACATTCAAGTTAACTTCCGAGTTCAGATCTCAGTCACTGTACATGGTAGGGTCATCTAATCATTCATGTGCATGCATCTCTGGTGGGAGGTCAGCATCCCGGCAAAATAAGGTCACTTTGACCTATATTTTCCGCTTGAGTGACTTACATTCAAGTTTACGTCCGAGTTCAGATCTCAGTCACTGTACATGGTAGGATCATCTAACCTTGCATGTGCATGCATCTCTGATGGTAGGTCAGCATACAGGCAAAATTAGGTCACTTTGACCTATTTTTTCCGCTTGAGTGACTTGCATTCAAGTTTACGTCCGAGTTCACATCTCAGTCAATGTACATGGTAGGATCATCTAACCTTGCATGTGCATGCATCTCTCATAGTAGGTCAGCATCCAGATCAAATAAGGTCACTTTGACCTATATTTTCCGCTTGAGTGACTTACATTCAAGTTTATGTCCGAGTTCAGATCTCAGTCACTGTACATGGTAGGATCATCTAAACTTGCATGTGCATGCATCTCTAATGGTAGATCAGCATCGAGGCAAAATTAGGTCACTTTGACCTATATTTTCCGCGTTAGTGACTCACATTCAAGTTTATATCTCAGTCACTGTACATGGTAGGATCACCTAACCTTGCATGTGCATGCATCTCTGATGGTAGGTCAGCATCCAGGCAAAATTAGGTCACTTTGACCTATATTTTCCGCATGAGTGACTTATATTCAAGTTTATGTCCGAGTTCAGATCTCAGTCACTGTACATGGTAGGATCATCTAACCTTGCATGTGCATGCATCTCTGATGGTAGGTCAGCATCCAGGCCAAATTAGATCACTTTGACCTATAGTTTTCGCTTGAGTGACTTACATTCAAGTTTACGTCCGAGTTGATATCTCAGTCACTGTACATGGTGGGATCATCTAACCTTGTATGTGCATGCATCTCTGATGGTAGGTCAGCATCCAGGCAAAATAAGGTCCCTTTGACCTATATTTTTCGCTTGAGTGACTTACATTCAAGTTTACGTCAGAGTTTATATATCGGTCACTGTACATGGTATGATCATCTAACCTTGCACGTGCATGCATCTCTGATGGTAGGTCAACATCCAGGCAAAATTGGGTAGCTGCGACAAAGTGTCACAACGAGGCGAACTTTGTAATTGTTGATTACCTATGTTTTGTCTTTACTTTGAAGAAGCCCTTCAATGAATTCAGCCTCAAAAGATTGGAGAAACAGATCGGCTAAAAGAGGTGCACAGTTTGTGCCTATTGGAATTCCAATGGTCTGTTGAAAAACAAGTCCTCCAAACTGGACAAATATATTGTCGATCAAAAACTCTAACATTTTTATCACTTCTTCCTCTGTGTATTTTTTTCTGTGATTCTGAGTCGTATTTCACAAGGTATGCTTGTTCTCTGCCTATGACAATGTACTTCTATTTTCGTTCGCCGTTCTTACGGGTCAACATCTATGAATTATATCTTTCAGCCAAGATTTCATCTTTCAGCCGAGATTTCAGTTGTTCATGAGGAATGGTAGTATAAAGTGTTGAGAAGTCAAATGTTTTAATGCTGTTGCAATGCAATAATGATCTAGATTTCAGGATGTCAAGCAGATCTTTATAGTTTTTTAATATCCACATTTCATTTACACCATTTCTTGAAAAGCTAGTATCACAGTAGTTTTGAATGCCCTCTTTTACGGCTGTCAAGATGGAGATTAAAAGCTTAGAAAGAGATTTTGTGGAACATTTTGCATATCCAGCGATGTACCGTTGTTTGTACGGGCAATGGTGTAACTTTGGTACCCTGTACAAAGAAGGGAGATCGGTGTCTTCATCTTTGGGAACTTTAGCAAAACAGATTTATGGTTCTGTAATATCTCCTCCTTAGACAGAGTAGTGGCTGTGTAGCTTAGATTGCCCTGGGAGTTACCAATGCCTAGTTCTTTCTTTAAACATTCGATGTAATGATTTTTACATATGAAAATGATGTTGTTAGGGACCTTATCTGCCGGAACAACAACATATTTGTCATGAATGGAGGACAAGTATCTGGCAACATTGGCATTTTGGAAAACGGATGATGCTTTAGTTCTCATTGACCCTCGCAGCTGACTAATTTTTTAAGAGTCATGGACCTCACAGCCTTAATCCACTCCGAAAGAGAATCAGGATCTTCAGCTTGTTCACGTAAAATCCATTTTCTGGCGTAGTCCCCTACAGCATCCATAAGGAATTTAAAATTTTGTTCCCAGTTGATGGATCGTGGATCACGGAATTTGGGCCGCTTTGCAAGGATATCACGGAGAGACGGGTTTTCGATGATGTTCAAGTCTAGTGCTGCCATCTAGGCTCTACTGAAATTGTCACATGAGCCAATTTTTTTTGTTCAGAAAATTAGATCCCAACACTAGTACCGAAGATGAATACCTTACGCTTCAAACATTCTCTGTCATTTCAGTTCTGTGTTTAATTACTCAGCATTGTATAAACAATTTATTGGAACTTTCTTCTTTCACCATTCCTTTATACAGAGAAAAATATGTACAGACTGAATTTACTGTAACTTACGTATTTTGTTATTTATTCCACTGGGCCGGTGCTTCTGCTGGTGGACTGTTAGTCCTCGAGGGTTTTCACCAACCTAGAAACCAGTACTTTAATGCTGACCCGAAAATCGATTTTATTTGGAAATTTCCATATCAAAATTTAACAAATTTTGTTCAAAACTAAAGGGTATCTTCCTCGCACAAAGATCTGGTTTTGGCTTTTCTAATTTGATCATCTTGGTATTTTCTTCTCTATCAGCTTTTGTTGTTTTTGTTTTTTGTTTTTGTTTTTTATTTTGTTTTGTTTTTTTTTTTTTGTTGTTTGTTTTTGTTTTTGTTTTTGTTTTTTTTTATGTTTGTTTTTTTTTCTGTTGTTCTATTTTTTATCTTTGTTTTTTTTTGCGTTGTTATTTTTTCAGTCTGCTACCAGAAAGTGGGAATTGGAATAACAATAAGCTTAGTTGATTGATTGATTGATTGATTGATTTGTTTGAATTTAACGCCCATTGAACAATATTGCAGTTCTATAGGACGCCAGTTTTTCAATTAAAACTTTTACTGAAGAAAAGAAATAAAGGCAGAGGGGACAAGAACGGCACAAGTTTCAGATTGTCACAGATGACATTTGAGGTGGAAATGCAGTCTTCTTTACCTCGTCAAGATCAGCTCTGAAGACAGAGCCCCTGAAACCTATTCTGTTGCCAGTAGAATAAGGTTGGAATTTTTAAAAAAGATACCACTGCTGTCTTAAAATGGAATAAAAAAGATAACAGGAAACACCTACAATAAAGACTTCTTAATTGCAGCTTTATTTTGTAAACCATAAGCATTTCTTTAGTCCTTTGGTAATTTGTAAATTTTCCCATCTGCTTTTTATTCTTTTTTTTCAGTAAATGATGAAAACGGTTATACTATTTTTGTGTTTGGCAGTAATGAGTATGGGTTTACCATTCCAGTTCACTGATACGAGGATGTTAGGAGCTACCATGGCACGACATATTGATGTAAGAAATATTTAAGTTAAATGTAGCATTGAACTAACAGAAAAGAAGGTTTTATACCAGTTAATTGATAGGTTAAGACAAATAATTAAGAAGGTAGACCTGGGGAAGCCAAAACTTTTCCACTCGTTTAATTTTCTTAATATTTTCAGTATTAAAACTACTCATGTTCATGTCGACTTTAAGCAATTTTCAACAATTTTTACCGTCCTGTTTTATGTATAGTGGTCATTAAAGATACCCTGCTTCCTCATATTATTCGGTCCGTTCAAGATTTGATTGTGGTGTATAAAATTGGCTTTAATTAAATTTGTATTCGATTTAAAATTATTTCAAATGCAAAATTCTGTAGTTTAGACATGTGTGAAAGTAAACATGAAGCATGAATAATGATAGTAAATTTGTTGTAAACATATTTTATTAATCAAATTCATAGTAAATTTAACCAGTTTGAACTGAAATACATGGTTGTTCTGAATAGTGTAGGCTGAAATTTTTACTCTATTTTGATCACTATTAAACACTTCTTGTAAAAAATTCTGTCGTTAAATTTTCACCAAAAACTGAGAACAGAAAGAAAACTAGTATATGTAAGATATATTAAAATTTTAGAAAATTCTAACGTCCCATTTTTTCTTAATTTAGAATAAAGTGGGTGAAAATCAATAAAAGTGCTGAATCTGTGCTATAAATTACCTCCCTTGGAAGAAATCTGACTTTTACATATTCTCATTATCTTTGCCGGGACAGCATTGCAAAATTGTAGAGTAAAATGCACTCATTGAAAATAACGGGATGTTGGGTATTTGTTTTCATGACAAAATTAATATTCATTTGCTGTGTGGCAAAAATTTAAAATTTTGATAATACCTATTGTAATGATTCTATTTGTTTGTGTAAGTAATAAAAAAATGAAAAACAGAGTTATCTCCTCCTACTCCAGGTCTATCCCCCCCCCCC
>MJUU01001229.1:15825-46450 GCA_002080025.1 Modiolus philippinarum
CCCCCCCCCCCCGCAAGTGGAGTGAAACACAAAGATTGGAATTATTTTTGAGTTACAATGGAAGGATATGGAGTAAATGCACACCTGACAGAGTCGCTTCAAATACATTGAACAACACTTTTATTGTTATTCTTAATGTCGGCATATAGCTTTCAACAATGTGCTTTGGTCATACCTCATAGTAAGTTGAAGATGGCCCCTAGCAACGATTGAGCGGAATTAATTTCTAAATGTCGAGCAAAGCAAAGTCTATTTTCCTGTTAAACTCATGTATGCGGAGTTGCAACAAAAACAAATTAATTTTGCAGAGTGATCTTACAATCAATGTCATCTGTTGCTCGACAAATAGACCCGACAGAAGACAATAACGAAATATGAAATAAAAGAGGAAACTCGTCGAGTTATACACACAGTCATTATTTTCATGTCACAAGTAAGTTTTACCTAAGCTGAACTTAATTTTCAATAAGATTGCAAGACAAAAACATGTATTCTCCTCCTCAACGGACATTAGAAATCCCAGATATAAAAGAAGCTTTTACTCCATATGTGTTAGTTCATCAATTTTGAATTAACTTGCTTGTTATCTAAAGTTAAAAATGTGCCAATTCATTTTTTTCCAAAAAACAAATTGGTTATTGATTTAGATTCTAAAAAAAAAAATACAAAAAATACAAAAAACAAACTTTCAAGCAGAAGTTGCCTTTTCATTCAGGTATTATTTGGCTAGAGCTACTGTGTATATATTATTTAACTTAGATGAAGAATAAGTTAGCAAGAGTATTTACAAGAACATTTGTTTATTTTCAAAATAAAAAAAGGCGCATATCTTTGACCAGAATTCTTTTTCACATCCTTGCGCATTTCCTGTTGTATGAATATATCAATCAAAATTGAATTTATCGATTGCTACGGCGCTGACAGAATATTTTGTCAAGCTTCAAAGTTATAAAAGGCCACACGTCCCACAAATTCTTCGACTAGGACTAATTTTCAACTAGCTTGAGGTAACTTTTGAATAAAAATATAATGAAATCCAATGAGAAAAAACTTGCTAGAGCATTAACAAGGCGGACCGACGACGTTGCGGCGGAGAATAAAAGTAATGGTATAGGTACATTACATTCAACATAAAAAATTTTCTACAATTTTGTTGTAACGAAGCATTATTTTTCCTTGTCAAACAGGAGACCATGTCGAAGCGAACCAGTTTTGAAGTATCAAAAGAGACATTTGAATCCATTGATATTGGAAATGATGGTGAGATTGACGTTAACGATTATATAACGTATATACGTCAACATGCCCCCTCTGTTCCTGACGAAGCAATCCTTGTGGATAACTTTTACAGAAACATAAAACCTATAGACATCAATCTTAGTGGAACCGTAGACTTGCAAGGTAAATTTAAATAGGGCGATTCCGGTGGGTCACTCCTCATGTTTAGAATTTTAAGAATTTTAAACTAAATATAGTTTCTGCTAGAGCATTGTTTATCGAGTCAAAAATAATGACGTGTCAGTGTATTAATTTTTGACATACTAGCATTTAAAATCTTGGCATTGCGAATTTATACCTTTTGATACTATGATTTTTTTACTTGATCTGAGCAAAACAAAATTCAATAAACTTAATCTGACACATAGTCAAAAACCTAAAGAGTGATGCAACTTTTCTAAAAATTAGTTTAAATCTGCTACTGGATATGCGGAAAGATTTCTATCCAACGGTTACAACCTTTTCACGCCATCGTAGTTTAAATCTGTTACCGGATATGCAGTGAGATTTCGATACAACATTCACAACCTTTATAGAGTTTGTACCACAGTCCCCCTTTCACGTCATTGTAGTTTTAATATGTTACAGGATATGCAGTGAGATTTCATTCCAACAGTTACAACCTTT
Organism: Modiolus philippinarum; assembly: GCA_002080025.1. Lineage (NCBI taxonomy): Eukaryota > Metazoa > Mollusca > Bivalvia > Mytilida > Modiolidae > Modiolus > Modiolus philippinarum. Next base: position 17,731 of record MJUU01001229.1, read on the forward strand.
ATAGAGTTTGTACCGCAGCCCCCGTCCACGCATTGTAATTTAAATTTGTTATAGGATATGCAGTGAGATTTCGTTCCAACAGTTACAACCTTTATAGAGTTTGTACCACAGTCCCCATTCCACGCTATTGTAATTTAAGTCTGTAACCGGATATGCAGTATGATTTCATTCCAACAGGTACAAACTTTATCGAGTTTTTTGTGCCACAGTTCCCCTTTCATGCCTTTATGGTTTTAAATCTGTTACATGATATGCTGTGAGATTTCGTTCCTACAGTCACAGCCTTTATCGATTTTTTGTACCAGTCATCCTTCCACGCCAAGATTGTAATTTAAAATTACAAAAAACAGGATAACAGCAAACACCTACAATGGCCAAGAACAACAATCACATGCCACAATTCACACGCAAACTGCACCAGAAAAACAATAATGAAAACAAGAGACAAACATAAATAACGATAGGAACTAGGTATAGCCGGACTTGGTATAAATCTTTTATCGGAAATGCAGTGATAATTCGTTCCAATAGTCACAACCTGTATTCAGTTTTTGTACCACGGTCTCCCTTCCAGGCCATAGTTATTTCAGGCATCTCAGATTAATTACTAACAACCTGTTTTTGACGGCATATACCAAAATTTGTTTGTTTGTTTGTTTGTTTGTTTTTTTTTGTTTTTTGGGGTTTTTTTGTTTGTTTGTTTGTTTTTTTTTTGGTACATTTGTAGTATCACTTTTATTCATGTTCTCTTTTATTGTAACAATATTTTTTTCCTTAACTGTTATCTGTTATCAATTTTGATATATAAGATAGTTGTAATCTTTGTATCCTTTCTTACTTACTTGTTGTGGCTAGTATATTAATGTGGTTTATTTCTTTTTGTCAGAGTTCCTGAGTATCATACGTTCATAGTCAGAAACAGAACTGAAGAAAATACTTCAATAAAATATCAGACTGGAGATTGTTAGTTTATTAACATGATAACATTTGGTCAGCTTGTAACCCTAATTTGCAAAAACACAAGCAAACAACAATATTCCGAATTTTTCCTCCGCAAGGCGTATATATAAATGTAGAGTTGACAAAAACAGCTCCATTATTACAGATTACTGATAAATTATAAAATGAAAAACATAATTATATTATTTACACTTAAAGACAAATATTATGAGCAGAAGTTTGATTTTTTATCAAATATTGATTGATTGTGTCTCATAGTATATTGACAAAGATGGGCGTTGAAATCTATGATATATAACAAGCGTGATGATTTTAATTTCCCAATTATGAACTTTCCCTTTCTTAGAAGCAATATACATACATCTCCAACCTATGGAGTGTACATTTCACAGTTGATTCGTTACTATCGACCGTGTAGTTTGTATAGTGATTTTTTGAACAGAGCAAAACAATGTCCCAAAAGCTACTTAGTCAGGTATTTGTTCAGTATGCTGGAATTCTTGATTGATAACATATTTGTAGAATTTGGAGGACAAGTTTTCCAGCAGACAATAGGGATACCTATGGGGACTAATTGTGCATCACTTTTAGCAGATTTGTTCCTTTATTCGTATGAAGCCAGGTTCATACAAGGGCTAGTTCAGAAAAAAGTCAATAAGCTAGCCAAATCCTTTAATTTCAGTTTCCGTTATATAGATGATGTTCTTTCATTGAACAATCCTCAATTTAAAGATAACCTTCATCCTATATACCAAAATGAACTCGAAATTAAAGAGACCACTGACATCATACCGGGACCTCTACCTTTACATTGAGAACTCTGGACGTCTGAAAACAAAACTTTACGACAAGCGTGATGATTTCGACTTTCCAATAGTGAACTTCCGGTTTTTGAGCTTCTCCGGCATATGGCGTGAACATTTCACAACTTATTCGTTATTGCCGTGCCTGTACTTTGTACAGCGATTTTGTCAACAGAGCGAAATTACTGTCTCAAAAACTTATACATCATTGGTATGTTCAGTCACTGTCGCAATTGTCACTACAGAAGTTTTACGGTCGTCACCACGATTTGACAGACCATTGCAATGTTTCTGTTTCACAAATGAGAACAAATATCTTTGGGTAGATCCAGAGTTTGTTACCAGACTGACTTACACCGACTGTGACAAAACCGGACTTTTCACTGGCAGTGTGACGGGTGCCACGCGTAGAGCAGATCATGCTTACCCTTCCGGAACACCTGACGATATTCCCAGTTTTCAATGGGAGTTCACACTGTCAGTGCTTTAATTTTTCATGTTGTATTGTATATCATTTTGTTATATTTTAGTTTTGTCTTCGTTGATGATGTTTGTGGTACCGATTTGTCCATATAAGTGTCCAAATACTTGATAGATTCATATAAGCATTTCAAACTTTTAGCTTGGTACTGTTTTAGGGTTAGAGAAGTAACATGCAACATGGATTTTAGTTGGTTTTGTCTACGGGTTAGAAAATTGCATTAACCAAACAGCCATCAAACTGATCTTTCAACACTATATCCTAGCTTGTTGTGTGACGGGTGCCATGCGTGGAGCAGATCATGCTTACCCTTCCGGAGCACATGATGATACCTCAGTTTTATAGGGGTTCACACTGTTAGTGCTTTATTTTTGTGGCGTTCTTGTTCATTTTTGTTTATTTGTTTTGTCCTTGTCATACTGTCTCAATTCGAGTTGCTATGAATTGACGTGATTTTGATTTTATGGTTTTAGAATTTCCCCTTTCCTCGTTCTTGCTTCGGTATTCGTTTGCCGATGTACATAATGTATTCAACCTATGTAAATTTCATCCCTCGTGAAATTTTATGGCCATCACCATAACATCATTGAAAGATATGACGTGTCAGTATCCAAATGTAAGTTGGCATTTTCAGCTCGATTCACGTCTTCCTGGATTTGACTACTAATTTTTAAATTTTTCTAGATTGACTCACAGTGTGACGGGTTCTGTTAACAGAGCAGGGCATACTTACCCTTCCGGAGCACCTGACGTCACTCTTAGTTTCACTGGACTTCACACTTTTTTGTTTTGAATGTTGTGATTTCTTTTTATGTGCTATGTATCTGTCTAACGTCATTGTTTTCTGTGTCCTCGTTTTGGCCATGTCTTTAAACTTCAATTTTCAGTAAATTCTATCCCTCTGTTACTTCGGTAATCTACTGCCGTTGTTTCCCCATCATGCTAGTGTTACCACTGTCCCGGGCATGTTCTCGATTAATCCTAATCAAACATGAACCCAAACACACACACAAAAGCAGACATGATCAAGTTTTTCCATCGCTTCTTTGAAAGGAAAAAAAATCAGTATCTCTCGTCATTGATTATAGAGGCAAGTTTTCCCCTGTGTTCGTCGATAGTATTCACGACGTTGTTTTATTTAAGAAATAAAACATGGCCGCCATACTTGAAAAAAAATAAATGTATCCGACAAACCATGTAATTAAAAAAAACAAAATACCAAAAATACCGAAGTTGCTTGAAAACATATTAAATTTCGTTATGCTGTACAGGTGTTTCAAGGAGTAACCTCTCATCAGAAGCATTGAAATAAATTAATATGGAAAGCCATAATCCTATGGAAGTCCATTAAGAAGTACTCATTTCCAAAGAAAAAAATCGATATAGAAAGCCAAATCCAGTACCAAGGAAATCTACCTAGCGCCATACATAGAATGAAGCCCCAAAATTACCCCAAAATGGTCAATCTGAAGTTGCTCATGATGTTCAACGTCAACGACTCAATAAGTGTAGGTTAGATAACCGAGCCATTTATTTCTATGTGCTTATGCTTGCCATTTATGCCGAAATATTCAAAACTAATATTATAATCGATATCTGCGAAGGCCAATAAGGGGTTTTCGAAAACCAATTTCAAGCATCGTTATACAAATGACCATATAAACCTTTTTTTAGTAGAATATGAACAATATGTAGGCCAAAGAAAACCTTAAAGGTGTAAAAAATCAATGTTATTCTTTATGTTTTGTTTAAAAACCACTCATGAATTAAAACTATGCAACTTTATAAAAAGACTGTCGGACAACCAATGATGTATACTGTATAAATATACCAAAATTTAACCAGTTTTCCTAGGAAAGGATTCTGATCTTTTACTGGTGAGAAAATAGGATTGACCCAGTTTTCTGCGGTGAAAATGGCTCCGAGCTCATACTGTTCAGAATTCAAACCAAGTACAAAAGTAGCCTTGCTTATATTTAGTACTTACAAGTAACATCATTTTAAATTATGTCCAGTCAAACAGCAAAGCCAACTATCTCATTTGGAGGCGTTTACGATATTAAAATGACAGCAACACTCAAAAAAGAAAAAATGAAACAATATCTTGACTGTAATTCTGTCATGCATGTTGATTTATCATTGACAGAATGTACAAACCCAGGAATCATGCTCAATCACTGCAAATTTCAAAATGAACGGTCATCATCAAGACTCTTCGTGAAATCATCAGCGTAGGGAAGAGAAACGCCAGGAACTTTCATATCCTTCAAACATGTATAATTCTCCACTGTTTATGAGAACTGTAGTAATAACTATGGTACACAGTTTTAACAAGTTAATTGTAAATTTTCCTTACCAAGTTTGCAAGTAACAGGCCAGTATTGCAGTCGCGATCTTAAAAATGCAAAGGGACGTAACCCAAAACAAATAACATGATGAAGGGAAGATAACAGGAAACACCCACAATGGCCGAACATCACAATCACATGCCACAAATGTTTTTATTAGGTCAATGGCGTAAGGGAAGGAATACGAATTGACTCGATATGGAAATTTATTAGGACAGTATCAGCCAATCAAATTGCGAGCAATACTATGAAATCAGGATTAAAGAAGTTTCACCGATGACATATTTTGCGGATTTATCCTTTTAGCGAAAATAAAACCCTTCGCAAAAAGGTCCCTTTACAGTATATATACTGCATGTTGCGACGCGTTTCTTCAAACAGTTTTGCACGATGGTTCATGGCAATATTTTCAGTATTATCCCTGACTGCCTCAAAACGACGATGTATTTCCCTGCCTATCCATGGAGACAAGTTTGGTCAGACTTAAACAACGCCATTCGAACCAATAAAGTATCGAGGACCGACGAATAGAACAGTTTGGTCGACATTTGTAAGAATATTAATATAACGTTAGAATGATGTGATGGAAAACCACTATATTTCCTTTTATTTCTGATATCGTTAATAAAGATAATCGTAAAGATGTTGATATTTTTAAAAGAACTCTTGGCGCATTAGACACACAAGGAAAATGTCAAAGGAATACTGTATGGTGTGAGGTTCCTCACTGTGTTGAAGACCGTACGGTGACCCCTATATACTTTGATTTGGGTTGTTTTAACCTTGGGATATGTTGTCTCCTTGACACATACCCCATTTCCTTTCGCTTTCATTTTTATTCGTTTTTAGCCGACCTGGCTTGAAAGGTAATATGTTGTGAGCTTTTGCCATTTTTTTGCGTTCGTCCGTCGAAATCTTCTCAGAAACTTACACAACTTGTCCAGTGTATACAGTTTCAAAACTATGTTTGACTACTCATAGGACAAACATGGCTGTAGTAATAAAAAAGAGCATGTGGTAAATTGACGTGTTTTGCAAATAACTCAACACCCGTTTCAGATATCGAAAAAAAGATCAGCAAGACAAGATCCCCGACCCCACCCTTGTAATTTGGAAGGAAATCTGGTGAGGTTTGAGGAGTTGTTGCCCTTCATAAATCTCCTACGAAACCAATGGTGTAATTATAAAATAATTACAACAGGATGACCAATTTGTTTTGTTAACTTTAAAAACTCCATATCAACCGGAAGTCGTCCTAATTGTATAGAATATTGGTACATAAATTCCATATAAATCGACCCTTATAGTCGTACCCTTAACAAAAGAAAAACTGTCATATCATTCAGAGAGCTCAGGCAAATTAATGTACAGGTGTGATAAAACACATGTATGATGCCGTAAGCAGTCTTTTTTTAATCATTCACAAAGGAATGTTGCGCGCATCGTTTGTACACCAAATACATTATGTCGAGCTTTCTAGGATTGAACCCGTCCTAGCTCGGGACTGTTACCGATTTTGATCTTAGGACGTCAGACTTACTACCAAGTCTATGATGTGAGTATCAACCACATTACCAAAATTACTGACAAAGCATATTTGTGTTCCAAAACAGATTCGATTGATAAATTTGTCAATAACTAAATCTTGAAAACCGTTTCATACTGTACTTGGAGTTCACACTTTTATATGTTGTATTTTTAGCTGGATGGGCGGAGCCCATCAAGCTATAGGGATCACCAGATTTTGAACTGCTTGTATAAACGATAACTTTCTCAGGATAGCACGTTATGCAACAAAATTTGAAATTCTGTGTCGGCTTGGCATTAGACAGAACCCTATTGATTTTCAGAACATTTGGATTCGGTACTAATTTTTAATTAATTAATCTGTATTTTTTGGATTCGCTCCGCCTTGGTTGTGTCAATCTTTGTGTGTTTATCACTTTCATGCAAAGCTCTGTCCTTGGCTGATTTTGGCTTAACATTTAGATCATATTGGTTAATTGTTCTCTATCAGTTTTTGAACATCTTTGGGTTTATGGTCTTCCAAACGTTTAGATTTTATCTGCACTGAAGAGACATAAGTTGTCGAAATGCGCATATGCAGAAAATAAATTCACAGTAATTTCGGTATTTAGTTATTTCACTAGTTTAATCAGTGCGACTTTTTGTCAGTCTTCTACAACACACGTGGTATTTATCATTGGAAACTATATGTAACTACAGCGACAGGTGAAGGTTTCTAACACGATTATTGGCTAAAATCAAAAAATATCAAATTACCACATGGTTTAAAATCACACATTGGATTTTATTTCATATCATTAAAGGTCATAAAGCTTTTACAGTTTTGAAAGTGTGTTTACGTTATGACAAATATGACGAGCTGAGCGGTTGTTTATTTTTAATTTTTAACTAATTATTTTTCTACAACATAGGTCAGATTGACATAATCGAATTCAAATGTCTAGGGTGTCAAACTTTGCAGAACATATATGTGTAAATGTGTACTTCAAACATTTAAATATTTGCAATTGTTTATATTATAACAAAAACTTGCAAATCATTTCATTTTCTTTCATGGCTAATCTGACCATGATTTATATATGTTAAGTGTAAACATATTGCAAACTATGGTTGTGGTTTATCATCTAAAAGCCTTTGTCCGTCCAGCTACATGGCCATTGGCCTCTTGTTTATTTATGCGAGTTGTCGCCGTTTGGTGTCATTGTTTTCGGTGTTGTCGTTTTGGCTATGTCTGTGGATCTCGACTTTGTTCCTTACATATTCTACTGCCGTTGATTCAAGATCAAACTTATCAAACAGAATTGTCAAGAGCAAAAATCTATAAAGGCAAATAGACATAGCAGGTGAAAAATCATCGGAAAAATTGACAACCGCAATGGTCATGATGGATTAAACCGGTTTTATTGCATTTTTCAATTTCATTTATGAACATCATTTTTTGAACAGAGCTAGTTTACTTATTAACATTGGTAAATATCATTAGCAGGACGTTAGTCCAACTATATAGTGTCGATTGTTATTCAGTGAGGTAATTACGTATCAACAGGTAACTTTGTCATGTGTGTTTTTTCTTTTGTTTTACTATTGGTACTGATTCCGGTATTAATTAGATATTACCACTAGCGGAATGTCTCACTCTTAACGAGTGAATCTCTCATATGATTTATGCAAGCCGATATATATGTATGTACTTATCAAGTATATTAAACACTACAATTTCGTTTCAAATACTGTAATTTACTTAATTTCCCATTGTCATTTAATGTATGGTACAAATATGTCTCAGTCATTACCGGACATTAGAACCGTCAAATATACAAATTGAAAAAGAAACACATATTTGAAGTTTAACTATATGAAATTGCAACACACTGTACCATTTAGTACCATTACAACAATTGTATTGGAAAACAACGGCAGTAGAATACCGAAGGAACAAAGCACAAGATTACATAAATCAAAGTCCAAAGACAAGGCAATAGCAAGAACACCAGAAGACGAAAGACCAAAGACACCACATGCCCACAAAACACACGAACAATACATAACAACACAAAAAACTAAAGCACTAACAGTATGAACTCTCAAAAAACAGAGTGACATCAGGTGCTCCGGAAGGGTTAAGCATGTCCTACTCTGTATACAACACCCGTCACACTGTCAGTGGATCAATCCAGGGTAATGTCAAATCCGGGAAGACGTGAATCTAGCTGAAAATGTCAGTTTTCATTTGTGATACTGACATTTTATATCTATCTATGATGTCGTGGTGACGGCCATAGAATTTCTGAAGGGACGAAAGTAACACAGCTGAACATATCCCTGACTCAGTAGTTTTTTGTGACAGTGCTTTTGCTCTTTCCACAAAGCAGGCGCGGGTCCAGGGAAATTCATTAAAAATACATGATTGCCCGAAAAAAGGGGGGTTGCAACCCCCCCCCCCCCGCTTGGATCAGCCAATGCAAAAGGACTGTTTGTACTGTACAAGAATTATTTGACAGAAACAGTCTACTCTAACGGCAATTGTTGTTATTACAAATTGTCCAGATAGCCTGCTTACTATATATTTGTGAATTTTTCTTTATTTTTGTTAAAACATTTCTGATTTTTTTTGTAACAATTTCTAAAAATATTCGACAGTACAATTAAATTCTGAAAAACACTTAAATTCTCAAGGCTGAATGTGTCGCGACTAATGTCGAAAGCCTCAACAAAGAATTGATTTAATTATTTAACTAAAAAAATTTTGATTGTATGAACATCGTCTGAAATGATCTTATTTTTGAATTTGCCTTGGAATATACTTGACAGTCTGAACAGGGTCTGAATATGTCTGTTATCGACTGTGTGAAATTGTCTTAGATATGTTGAACTTGAAATTGTATGAAATCCCAAAAAAATACAGTAGCAGTTCGAAAGTGATCATATAATCCAGATTGCGGCATCACCGATATTCGGACGTGTGTTGTGAACATTGATATATTTTGGCAAGCAAACCAATGGACATCAAGGTCTAAAGGGTCATGGCCAAGTGAGGATGTCATATCAAAAATTCTTGAACATGGAGTTATTTTCGTTCCCGTTGGAGCAAAAGGTTCTCCAAACGAAAAAGTACAATGGCGTATATCTTTTTCGGTTGCAGAAAAAATATTATTCCTTTCGTTCAAGCATACACAACTTGCTTTGATGAAAATAATTTTAAAAGACATAATCAATACGAAAGCGAATTGTAAATATGTATTCTGCTCATATTGTATCAAAAATGATTTGGGTTTCATCTGGAAACCTCAATATTTTTCGAAAGGATATGGAGTAAATGAACATGAGACCATAACACATATGTCAACTCCAACTGCAATAATTTTATTGAGCTGTATGGCCATTTCGGAAATTTATTCCTCATCAGCAGCACTAGAACCCAAACAAAGTGAAAATCCATATTTTCAAAAAATGTTTAAAATGCAAAACCAAACGAGATCTGAATAATCAGTACATGTAATATCAAATATAGCTAAGGACAAATCTACGATGGAGGGAGTTAATCCTTGAAGAACTGATATCCTGTTTCACGCAATGTTTCAGGAGGCTGATGTATTTTGTTGAATAATCATTATGTCCAAATTACTTCATTCCAGAAAATGATTTATTTGAAAATAAAATTGAAGAAAACAGTCGAAGAATCTTACTTAATCATCTGAAGAATTTGTATGAAAATGAATGGAAATTTTTATTATTCATACCACAGTTACAGAACTTTCTTACAAAACAAGGTTTAACATATTCTGAAAACCAATTATATCTTACATACATTGAACAAATGAATATTTCATCTGTGTTTCAACTATCTCCAGAGAACACACATGGCGGGAATTATCAAGGATGCATTCAAAAGTTATCGACTGACAAATCACCCAAGATTTTGTGTTACTTTCAGCATCGATTGTTGCAATTGTGTAGAGCGGAAGCAGGTAGGATAAAGTTTACCAACATTAAAGATAACAAGCATCTGTATAAAAACTACAAGCTATGTCAGTCTTACCTACTATAGACTATAAACTATGATGCTGTGTCTGCCTGGTTGCAATTAGCTTCCTTATATTATCGTATGAAACAGTACAGAAGATCTTAAATGTTTTGTTTTATGCCTTGTCAAAATGTTCGAAGGAAAAGATGTTCATATTTTCTAAACTTTCTTCCATTCAACGTGATCTACAGTCAACCGTGTTTAAATTTAAAGGATTAGTCGGAACCTTGAAATTTTTATGTTTGGAAAACGTCTTTTTTAATGTGAAGTCTACCTTAATTCCAGAGGAACTTGAACTTGAGACATTGGTTTTCGATGTGTCAATACCACCGGTAGCGTTTGCTCATTTTCTATCCTTTTTAGCTCACCTGGCTATGCCAGGATGAGCTTTTGCCATCACTTGGCGTCCGTCGTCCGTCGTAAACTTTTTTCAAAAATCTTCTCCTCTGAAACTACTGGGCCAATTTAAACCAAACTTGGCCTGGATAATCACCAGGGTATGTACTTTCAAAATTGTATCCGAGGAGTCTGAAAACCAAACAACATGGCTGCTGTTACTAAAAATAGAGCATAGGGGTAAATTGCTGTTTTTGGCAGATAACTTTAAAACCATTGCAGATATCAAAAATCTGACAGTGGTAAAATTGTTCAGAATGCTGAGATCTATCTGCTCTGCAATTTTGAAGAAAATCGGAAAACCTGTCTGAGAGTTATAGCCCTTTTTCCGTAAATTTTTCAAAATTTGCGGATTTTTTATTTTTTATTTCAAAAACTGTAATAGATAGAGGTAAAGTGTAAATTAAAAAAATGTTCAGCATATCAAGATCTACATACTCTGAAATTTTGAAGAAAATCCAAAGGCCTGTGTATGATTTATTGGCCGTTTTTCACCAATTTCACCCCCCCCCCCAATGCCATATGGTCATGGGTTATTTCCCTTTAAATTCTGTGTTCAAATCTTCTTTGGTTAACTTTTCTCTTTTAAGCTGTAGAGAAATTCCCTACTATCACTTTATTTAAAAAAATATTTCTTATATAATTTAGAGAAAAAACAGTGTTTTTGTGCAAATTTCTGCTATTTTTTGCAAAAATACTCTCTATTTCATGTTGCAATGATTTTCCTATATAAACATATTGTGTATGTTACAGGTACAGTAGTGTGTAATCACTATGAACTCTGCTGACATGAATATTGAATTAGTTTATCAGCTTCATTGACCGCTTAATGTTAAAAATATTAGTAAATAAAACCTTTAGTGAGCAGTTGATGAATTAACCTTGAAAACCACTGAATGGATTTGAACAAAACTTGGCATTAATGATGCTTATGAGGTACTGACTATAATATATATATGTATTGTGACTTTTATGCCTAAATGTCATCCAACATGGCCATCTGCGGGGAACTTAATTTATTACTCGACTGTATGGAAAGAGCATATAAAGAATTTTTTATCAGAAACAACTTGGCTAGTCACAATGTATCTTAGATGGTCCCCTTCAAAACAGATGTCCTTCATGCAAATTGGCTACCAATGGGAAACATAGTTTAATATAGGAGTACATTCAAAGATCTTCTTCTTTAAAACCATTTGGCCAGTTGGAAATGAACTTTGGCACAATGCTTAATTTTCTTTAAAATTGTGTCCTGCAGATCCATCCCTTATCCAAGATGGCATGCAATAGGGAAAATAGTTAAATTAAAGTTGGATCATTTAACATAAATGTTTATTTACATAGTTTGAAAATGAGACCCGTTAACATATAAGTTGATCTGAAGTTATGTATTGGCCATGGTCCAGGTGAGCGATACAGGCTCTTGAGAGCCTCTTGTAATGTTATTTTTATCTCGGTCAAACGAGACAAATGAAACATTGAATTGAAGATTTACGGGATACCATATTTACAAATTTCTATGTTATTTCTTCTCGCGGGAGTGCATCATCTTTTAACTGTCTGGGGGTTGCTTTTCAACTAGTTAAGGAAAATGCCAAAGCTCAACAATTTTTCGAATATGCCATTATGCTGGACCCTGAAGGTTTTTCTACTTGCGCCAAGTTAAGATTGTCTATGAGTCTTGAACATTAGCTAGCTACATTTTATGCTCTTTTTACCAATGTATGATTAATCTGGCATATTTAACATGTTAGAAAAGTTTGTGTTCCCGAATTAATTGTTATAAATAAATTTTGTAGTGTGTCCAATGTCACGAATTTTGCCGTTATTTCATTTCATTTAAAGTTCCACTGGTTTTGACTGGTGACGAGAGTTTTCATCTTTTAGATTCTGGTTTTGTCCTCAATTATCGGTACCCATAGTTGTAGTGCAGTGACCAACTCTCAAAAGTCGCTTAATTTCTAATGTTGAACTATGTTCCATTTAAATTGCTTCGTTTTTATATTGATCCAAAAGAAGCTTTCCTTTAAAGGTGGTTTAATTGCCGTAGTAGTTGCAAGGTCGAATATGTAAGTTGTGTGGTATTATTCTTTGCACATTGCAACGAGAATCAGACGTTTTATAGACCATCGGCAATATGGCCAGTCGTCAGGTACCGAGAGGCTGAAGGTCCGAAGACCGGTACCCGAAGTCCACGGTTGCACATATTGCCCTTTTTCATGAGAAGAGACTTTCCTAGGGTGTCATTTTCATAGAAAACGTAGGCATTTAAAGAAGGCAAGAAGAAATACTGTTAAAAACATACTCTAAGGGCGTGGGGAATTGGATGTTGATTCCCACAGTCTTTAAACTTTTGATTTTTCAACACTTTAACATCATTGTTCCACATGACAGATTAAAATCGGTACTCATTCATTAGTCTAGTTTTTCGCTCCAAATTTTTTTTAAAGTAACTGATGATTGGTATTGAGTATAGAAAACGCATATTATGTCACAAAATATACTAGAAAGGATGTGATTGCCATGCTGTAATTTTATTGACAATATTTATTAGTTTAATTCTTACAATTTAAAACTCCCATCTCAAGCATATTGAGTCTACATTTCACAACTGATTCGCTACTGTTGTGCATTTAATCTGTTCGTCGATTTCATCAACAGAGCGATATTGCTATCTTAAGGATGTATTCTCCTGAGGTTTCAGTCTCGTTCAAATCTCGTTTATGAATAATTCTTAAAACTTGCCTTATAAGCGACATTTTTTATTGACATATGTTATATAATGACCCTCCCAAATTGTGTCCAAAAAATTATTTACCTACGACCAGTAGTTTTCGAGAAATGGAAAATTCTAATTTTTGACCACATTTGACCATCGATCTCTGTCAGAATTTAGCCGATTTTGGGGTAAGGATGATAAAAATTTATTTTCAAGGAAAGTATTCAAATTATTAAAATGATTTCCTTTCTAAGTTCTTCAAGATATAGTTGTCTAACTATTTGAACAAAAAACTGTAAGTTTTGACTTGCAGTTGATTGGAATTTTGAAAAATCTAAATTTTTACAGACTTTACAAAGTCTTGAATTTGACAAAAAAAGCAACATTTTCATACAAAACTTTCTTCCATGTCATCATGGACCTATGTTTTTTATTAGTGATACCTCTTCAGACTCATGAGATGTAACAATCTGGAAACTTTGATAGAAAACTTGATGCTAGAAATCCATATTTTATCCAAAAATGGCCCCAAAATAGGCCAAAATTGATGAAATTTGCACAAAAAAGTCAAAAATAGTGGTTTTCAAATGACTGTAGCACAAAAAATGGACATATGGTTTTCTCTTCAAAAATGATTTTTTTTTATGTTCTTAGCATTATAAGAATGTAGGTTTCGAGAAAAACTTGATGCAGGAAAATTTTGACCCTGATCATAGGATCTGTTATTGAACCAAAACCAATATCAGAAATCCAGGAAATACAGGATACAAATGTATTAGCATACCATTGGTCATATTTATGGTTGTATATTTTATGTCTATCAGTCAAACATTTTCGAATGAGGTAAAAGGAATAACAAAAAAGTTCCATTTCTCGGATGTACTCAATAAATCATTGTAGTAATTGTATTTTTGTGTTGCTATTATTGTCTATTATCCATCTGCAGGTCTGAAGGTTGATGTTAAAAACACTTATTAGTGTCGTTACTGCTGATAACATTATGCCTAATAATTAAGTATGATTTGATGGATAAATTGTAATTTACATTTGAAAATTTAAGTAATTTAATGTATTGCAGTGGCTTTTTAATTTCCGGCGTTTGACATTTCCTTACAGTATTTAAAGCGAAGCTGCACAGATATTACATACATTTTATACTGTGATCATATCCAAGCTTAACGGAAATAATCGCCCCAAACGTAAGTCTTTTTTCATGTCTTAAAAGTTTGTCTGATATTTCTCTTAACTGAATGGGTAATGTTCAAATTATCTGATTGTGACTGAAATTTACCTAGAAGACAACACTTCTGTATTATTTGAAGCTTTTTCTACCAAAACCCTGCCCAGGCCACCTCTTCATGTTTCCATATTTTTGTTTTGTCCAAATTTTTGCAACAATGATTTTTTGCAATTTTCTGGACTTGTTTGTGAAAATTGTTTGCCTACAATCATTCTTTGCATGCTTGAGTTTATGCAATGTATATTTTGGCCGGAATGCACGGAGTGTGAATCCGGTTTATAGTACATTGAATGTTGGTGGGCGGGCGACAATCAGGGAAGATTGGATACTCATTTTTGTGAAATCAACTCCTCCTACAGTTTTTATCCTAGATCTCTGAAACTTCACAATGTTTTTCTGTATATAGTGTAAACATATGGAATCCACAATTGCATCGAGTGAGAAACGGCATTTCTACACTAGAGATAGTTAAATTGTCAATTTCTGTAAATGCGAGGCTTGCTGAGCGTTTAAATTATTTGAAAATTTAACTATCAAGAGTGTTGAAATGTCATTTCTCACGAGATACAATCCCCCGAGAGAACACCGGGGTATACAAATAGGACCTAGTATCTCTGGCTTGCAGGGTATGACCCCTCCTAAACGGGGCTGACCCGAGGGAACCGCGGGAAATAGAAATAGGACCCATTCCGTGGTTGTGCGGGATTAATAAATACACAACCCATCTTTCGGATTGGAAGTAAACTGAGGTCCACGTGTTGGAAGAAATGCCACGCTTCCTGCACGTTAAAGAACCCTTGTAGCAAGATCTTTTTTGAGTGGTCCGTAGGTGATCAGCTACAAGGCTAAATTCCCCGCCCCTTTCGATTTCTACCTACTTTTCCAGTGGCAGTCAGAATTTCCCGTCCCATGACCCTTTCCATACCCCAAAGTGATTATTTATTAACAAACTTGTTCTCGTATTGATATAGCTGAAATATTGCTCAATAATCAATCAATCAACCACGAGATACAATTGTGGATTTATTTCTCTAATGATTTCAATGAGATTTTTGACAAAAATATGACACCTCTTTCTGATGATCCGAAATAAATGTGTTTTTTTGAGTGCGACGTCATCAGGCATGGTCGCCTTTTTTATGACGTCACAATGGTCAAGTCGGAAAACATAATTGACGTCATAATTGAATTTCATCCAATCACTTGCCGAGAACAACATTCTCTCTAGAGAGGAGACACATATTTCTTCAACTGATCAGGAAACGTGAAAACAGGACAGAAATTAGAGAAAGTGTTGTTTATTTTAGACTAGACGCACAGCTAATCAACATGAAAAATTGACCTTTGTACACAGTTAACACAATGAATATTTTCTGCAATTTCAATTATTTCAAAATGTGTCATTTGTTTTAAGTTTCCGTTTCTTTACCAAAAAAAGCAACATATTGACATTTCATTAGTTTGGCTATCCATTGCACTTCCTATAGACTTTGATTTAGCCTGTTTGTTTTGGTCATTTTATTTTGGTGCTGTTAACATAGCATACCATACTTACTCTTCCGGAGCACCTGATGTCACCTTCAGTTGCACAGGATTTCACATTGTGTGTGCCTTGGTTTTGAATTTTGTGTTTTTGTTTCTGTGTTGTTTCTGGCGTCATTGCTTTCTGTGTTTTCTGTTTTTGCCATGTATTTGGACTATTTTTGAAAATACCACTCATTTGTTCCTTTGGAATTATACTGCCGTTTTTCAAAAATTAGAGGGTTGTGGTACACAAATTAAACATCGGGATTGAACAACCTCGATTACAACATCAGGACACAAAATTATAAAACACAAGATATCAATGAATACTTAAATTAGATTTGTTGTAAAGTCGATCATTTTTTTGGGGGTTTAAAAAGCAGTGTTTAGAAATTTGCATTTAACGAGGAAGCATTGCTTGGTCAAAGACTGGCCTCACATGTTTTACAATTGCCTACTCTGAAATCGCGTAAACATCAGCCATAATGTTTCATGTTGTTTGGCAAGTGCAAGAAGAAGTTGAGTTACGACCTAAGGAAGTTTCACGTAATAGAGAGATCGAGGTAACAGAACATACCCGCAAACAGCCGTAAATCACAATCACATGTCACAATCCGACAGTGAACTGCTCAAGAAAAAATAATAAAAGGACAAAAGTCAAACATTAACGACAACAGGAACTTCGGGTAGTCGGCATTGGTTACGGCACTAGGATAGAGTTAACCGTTTTATTTCTGTATGTGTGTCTTCATTTTTCTTTTTTGTCCCGTACTCAAGTGGTGTCCTTGTTTCTTAGTTTGTCTGATTTTGACATTGTCCATGGATTGTTCGTTCTTTTGATTGACGGTTCGGTTCTCACTTACTTTATTTGTATCCCAACATCTCCATTCTCTATCCAGTTTCCCTAAAGTATAATAAACTTACAAAACACATTACGAAATACCACTAATTCCAAAACAATATGTCGATAGACTCAATCGAAAAGCAATCCAAACAAAAAAAAAAGGTTTGCATGACTTTCAATAATTGGTAGTAAAAGCATTATTGGTAAATATTGTTTATATTTTCAATTCGGGGTTTAAAGCCTTATTAATGCTGCCAAATAGGATCTACTGCGATTGCCACATTAGCCTCAATGTTTTGTTCAGAATAGAAGATCCCATCCCAAGTACTGAGAGTAAATACTTTCATACACTTTCGGTCATTTTAGTTTTGTGTTCAATTGTTCAGCGTTGTATCAACAATATCTTGGAACTTTTTCCTTTGATCATTCTTCTAGTTGTCAGTAAAAAGTAAATGTCAGAATTTGTTATCACGTTGTTTTGTTGCTGTCATATCTTTTAAGTCTGTTACTAGAAAGGGGGATTAGTTTAGCAATATTCTCGGTTGATTGCTTGATTAATTCGATTTTTTTGGACCATTAAATAATACTGCAGCTCTATCAAGATTAAAGCCTGTTTATCGATTAAAACTATTACAAAAAGAAAAGAGATGAAGGCAGAAGGGACAACTTCTGCACAAGTTTCAGATTGTCACTGTTAATGCGATGAAATTTGAGGTTGAAATGCAGTCTTCTTTACCTCGTCAAGACCAGCTCTGAAGACGGAGGTCCTGAAATCTATTCTGTTGCCAGCAGAATAAGGTTGATTTTTAAAAGATACCACTGCTGTCTTTAGACTGTTCGTAATTGCAGTTTTATTTTGTACATGTAAACCATAAGCATCTCTTTAGTCCTTTGGTAATTTATAAATTTACCCATCTGAATTTTATTCTTTTTTTCAGTAAATGATGAAAACAATTATACTACTTTTGTGTTTGGAAGTAATGAGTATGGGTTTACCATTCCAGTTCACTGATACGAGGATGTTAGGAGCTACTATGGCACGACATATTGATGTAAGAAATATTTAAGTTAAATATAGTATTAAACTAACAGTAAAGAAGGTTTTATACCAGTTAAAAGATAGGTTAAGGCAAATAAGTAGAGTGAAACACAAACATTGGAATTACTGTAAACCGGGAAATTTTCGTTTGCTGGTATCCTGTTTTTGTAATTTTATACCAGTTAAAAGAAGTTTAAGGCAAATAATTGGAGTGAAACACAAACATTGGAATTATTTTGAAGTTACAATGGAAGGATATGGAGTAAATGTACTCCATACAAAGTCGCTATAAATACATAGTAAAATCAAACAATGAAACAACGCATTTATTGTTAATCTTAAGCCCCATTTACATGCTCAGTTTTACACACATGTGTATATTTACATAGGTATGCAAATTTCCCTGGTGTGCAATTACTGCATGCAAACGCAACTGCATACAAAGGGTGTAAATTTGCATGAGGTCAGGGGCAAGTGTAAATGTGTATTTACTCATGTGTAAATTTACACGGTATGCATTTTGAGCATGTAAATGCAAACTTAAAAACGCACACTGTGCAAAATACTGTTCCTGTCTATGAATTGGAAGAAAAAGGGTCTTGCAACTTGTTTTCAATCATAAAATTGATGCACACACATTGAACTATGATTTCTATAAAATTCAGACTTTTCTAACAGTTTTGTTTGATTTTGCATTTTTTGCAAGTTGGGCTCTGATTGAAAAAATAAAAAAATATACAATACAACTTTATGCTTTTCTATCGTTCTACAAATTTACGAGATCGAACGAAAACTTTTATTTTTTTACATGTTTTTCGGCCCTTTTCACATCTTGTAATAAGCTTTTTAAATTGAAATACACACCTCAAATTAAATGCATGTAAATGCATAGCAAATATACTTTTACATACTGGTGTACTTTTACACACGTGTAAATTTACAAACTGGTGTAATCTTGTACAAGTAAATGGTGCTTTAATCTTCAAGTCGACAAACAGCCTTCAACAATGTGCTTTGATCATGCCTCATAGTAAGTTGAAGGTGGTCCTAGCAACGGTTGAGCTGAATTTATTTCTAAATGTCGAGCAAAGCTTAGTTTATTTTCTTTTAACTCCTGGATGCAGAGTTGCAACAAAACAATAAGTGATACATAAGTATTTATTCTTCTATTTTGAATTAATTTGCCTGTTATCTAAAAAAAAATGTGCCCATTCTTTATTTTTCCGAAAACAAATCTGCTTTAGGACATTTTGTTAATTTGCAATGTTACTTTTAGGAACATGTTTTAAAAAACATACCAACAAACAAACAAACAGCAGGAGTTGCCTTTTTAATCAGGTATCACTTAGCTGGAGCTACTGTGTATATATTATTTAACTTGGATGAAAAAAGGGTTAGCTAGAGTATTTTGAAAAATATTTTGTAAATTTTCAAAATAAACAAGGTTTGAAAAGTCAGGTTTGATTATGCAGTTGAAACTTAATCCTTACAAATGTCCAAAATTATTCATTTTCTTAAAATATTTTCCATTATCAATGACGACTTCATACGTATTATAAGGACATCTACCCTAAAGAACTTACTTTGAATAAAGCCAATTCTAATAATCATCATTGTCCGTTCTTAGACATCAGTTTTGATATAACGAACGGTAAATTAGATACTAAAATTTATGATAAAGGGACGATTTTTCTTTTCCCATAGTCAATTATCCATTTCTGGATGGCGATGTTCCATTAGCGCCATCATATGGTGTTTACATATCTCAACTTGTTCGATTTGCTCGAGTATGTAATAACGTTTGCGATTTTAATGATCGGAATCTTTTCATAACTGAAAAACTATTACATCAGGGTTTTCGTTATCATAAACTAGTTAAAACCTTTACTAAATTTTATCATCGATATAAAGACTTAGTTCATAAATACAATGCAACCTGTAAACATCTAATCAAGGCTGGTATTTCACATCCCCTATTTTACTGTAATGTTTCACATAAGAGTAAATTATACTTAAACTCGCCTAACAAACTTATAAAACCTTTAAATCGTCCAATTCATAAGGGTTATATTTACGGTGTTGTCGTCAAGTCATTACGCATGGCCTTCTTTGGTATTAACATTGATTTTTGATAGGGTCTTTGCATTTTAAATAAACACATTCTGAATTTCTAAAATCTGTATTGCATGGACACGGGTTATGTATTCTGGTATATGCATGAAATCATTATGCTAAACTCCTCACAGGAAGGGATCTTGGTGGAAGCTGTATACTGAGGGTACATAACTTACTTTGTCAGTTGGTAATGGGTCTGGAGCTGGCATGTCATTTAATTGCTAGTTGTCTCTTGTGATTTCATGTTTATGTGTCCGTATATTCAGTTCTTTCAGTTTCATTTTTCACAACTGACTCAGTCCTGTTGCCAACTGAATTTTACTGTTGTTACGATTGTTTTTTTGATTGATCACATTGGCTATAGGGGGAAGGTTTGGGCCCAATAAAACTAGTTTAACCCCGCCGCAGCAGGTTTCCGCCTGTCCTAAGTCAGGAAATTTATTAAGCCTTTGTGTGTCTTGTCTTTTTTCTAGTTAAGTTTACTTTATGTCTATAGAAGTCTAGGATGATGTTTATTTCGCTGAACTTGATTACTCTTTATTCAGGAGCCGACTCCGACCTGCCGTTGGGTGTGGGGTTTTCTCACCGTTCATTGAAGATCTTATGGTGGCTTTGAGATGTTATTACTCCCCTTTGGGTAGTTGTCCCTTTGACACATTCCCCGTTACCCTTCTTTTTTCTATTATATGTCGCAATACAGCTTTTTATGAATCTTTACATAAATAAGTTTCAAAATTCGGGTTTTCATTATGCCATTTAAACTATTTTTTTTAAATGATCAAAATAATTCGTTTTTTTTTAAATATTTTCCATTATCATATCCTTTGGAAGAAGTTTTATATGTCACGATACAGCTTTTATAGATATTTTCAAAAATAATTCATTTTTTATCTTTTAAATATTTTACTTTATATAGCATTTCAAATAAATTTTATTTGTCGGGATATAGCTCTTCGTGGATCTTTGCATAAATAAATTTAAAAATTAAGTCAGGGTTTGATTATACGGTTTAAACCAAATCTTTACAAATGATCAAAATAATTCAATTTTTAAAATATTTTATCATATCCTTTCGAAGAAGTTTTATATGTCACGATATAGCTTTTTATGAATCCTTGCAAAAATAGGTTTAAAAAGTCATGTTTTTCATAATGCGGTTACAAATGACCAAAATTATTCATTTTTTAAATACTTTCAATTGCCATATCCTTTCAAAGAAGTTTTATATGTCGCAATACAGCTTTTTTATATCCATCTTTGCATTGATAGGTTTGAAAAGTCAGGTTTTTTATACGGTTGAAGCTTACTCTTTACAAATAACCAAAAGTATCAATTTCTCTTCAATATTTTACATTATCATTTCCTTTCAAGTAAGTTTAATATGTCGCGATATAGCTTTTTATGAATCTAAACATAAATAGGTTTGAAAAGTCAGGTTTTCATTATGCAGTTGAAACTTAATCTTTACAAATGACCAAAATTATTCATTTTCAAAAAAAATATTTTCCATTATTATATCCTTTCCAAGAAGTTTTATATGTCCTGATATTAGCTTTTGACGAATCTTTGCATAAATAGGTTTGAAATAAATAACAAAATACCGAAGTTACTATTTGCTGCATGCGTATTTCAATAACTTCTGTCTCATCAGTGCAGATCAAACCAAAACTTTGGAAGCCCCTTAACCGAAAAATGTGTAAAAGCTGATGGATAACAAATAACCTAAAGGATCTAAATCGAAAAGCCAAAATTAAGCAAAGACAGGTTTTGAAGCTTTGAGTTTGATTTTTCTTCCGTAGTGCGACAGTGTTCTACCAGCAGACTAGGTTCCTTGAATTAGCCGGCAGTTTAGCGGCGAGCACCCCTTGACCCATCTTTCAAAATTACGTATTGTCTTTTTCTCTCCCTTCAAGATTGTGATCATGGAGTAAGTAGTCTACCTGTATTGGGTTCTATTCGTATGTTTTTATACTATAGGGAAACGGGACAGATAAAGGGAAGGTTTCGGTACCCATAAACCGGTTTAACCCTACCGCTGGCTTTTGCTAGTGCCGGTACCAAGTCCGGCTGTCCCGAGTTCCTATCGTTGTCTACGTTTGTCTTTTGTCTTATACGTGTTTTTCTTGTGTGGTTCCCTTGCAAATTCTTGCAGGTAATTATAATTTTCAGCCATTGTAGGTGTTTCCTGTTATCCATTTTTAATATTTCATAATGCAGTTGAAACTCAATCTTTACAAATTACCAAAAATATTCATTTTTAAAAAAATATATTTTCCATTAATATATCCTTTCGAGGAAGTTTTAATGGCTTTTTATGAATCTTATCACAACTCAGGTTTTCATTATGCAGTTGAAACTTAATCTTTAAAAATGACCAAAATTATTCATTAAAAAAATATTTTCCATTATTATATCCTTCGAAGAAGTTTTATATGTCGCGATATAGCTTTTACTGAATCTTTGCATAAATAGGTTTTCAAAATTCGATTGAAACTTATTCTTTACAAATGACCAATTTAAATTATTCATTGCCTTAAAATATTTTCCATTATTATATCTTTGCAAAGAAGTTTTTTGTTTTTGTCATAAAACAACTTTTAATGAATCTTTGCATAAAAAGGTTGAAAAAAGTCAGGTTTTCATTATGCAGTTTAAACTAATTATTTACAAATGACCAAATGATTCATTTTTCTTAAATATTTTACATTACCATATCCTTTTGAAGAAGTTTTATATGTCACTATATAGCTTTTTATGAACCTTAACATAAATATAAATGTTTGAAAAATCAGTAAGGGATTTAAACCAAATTTTTACAAAAAACCAAAATAATACAATTCTTTAGATATTTTACTGTATCATATTCTTTCAAAGAAATTTCTTTGTCGTGGTACAGCTTGTTATGAATCTTTGCATTCAAGGTCTGAAAATTTAGCTTTTCATTATGCTGTTGAAACTTTTTCTTTAGACATGACCAAAATAATTCATGTTTTTAGAATATTTTACTTTATCATATCCCTTCAAACGTGATGATTTTGACTTTCCAATTGTGAACTTTCTGTTTCTCTGCAGCAATATACCTACCTCCCCAGCATATGGAGTGTATATTTCACAATTAATTCGTTACTGTAGAGCGTGCAGTTCATACAGTGACTTTGTGGAAAGAGCAAAAGCACTGTCACAAAAACTGCTGAGTCAGGGATATGTTCAGCCCTTGTTACTTTCGTCCCTTCAGAAATTCTATGGCCGTCACCACGACATCATAGATAGATATAAAATGTCAGTGTCACAAATGAAAATTGACAATTTCAGCTAGATTCACGTCTTCCCGAATTTGACATTACCGGTTTTAACTTTACCCTGGATTGACCCACTGACAGTGTGACGGGTGCTGTATACAGAGCAGGACATGCTTACCCTTCTGGACCACCTGATGTCGCTCTCGGTTTTTATGGGAGTTCACACTGTCAGTGCTTTAGTTTTTTGTGTTGTCTTCTTAAATTTTAGTTTTGTCTTCGTCAGTAAAGTTTGTGGCACCGATTTGTCCTTGTCCATGTTTGAATACTAGAATAATTACAAAAGCTTTTCAAAATTTCAACATGGTACTGTTCAAGGGTTAGAAAATGAAACTTATATCAATGTGTCTGAAAAGTCAGCTTTTCATTATGGGGTTTAAACTATGATGGGGATTCTGAATCCACATTGGTAAAGAGAAACATGTGATTAAACTAATCACGTGATTTTATTCCTCTAACAAACAAAACGGCGATTGGAAACGAAGCGACAGTCAACTGTTATAATATATAGGTATATAGTTTTCTATCGTTCCTACTTATATTCACATGGGTCGAAACGACGGCCAACTTTTATTCAAGGTAAGATTATTTCAATATCTCAACGATTTTAGAAACAGTTTGAAGAATCTGGGAAAGAAAGTTAATGAACTATAGTTGCACTGGGAAGCGGTCTGCTCCTGTGCGTTTTATGGGCTGTTGCTTGGCTTATTTCTATTTAAAAAATATTTCTATAAGGGGTTACAAGGAGAGACAAGGTCTACAAACACAATTTATGATACGATGCATTTTACCGGACACAGCGGCTACAACGTTATTTCTGTGTAAAAATATTTCTGTAGAAGGGAATACCAGGGAAACAGAGGCAACAAACTAATTTATAATACGATGCGCGTTGCCGGACACATCGGCTACTGTCGCGCATGTAGTTTATACAGCGATTTTTTTAATAGAGCAAAAGCACTCTCCCAAAAGTTGCTTAGTCAGGGATTTGTTCAGCCTTTGTTGCTTTCATCCCTTCAGAAATCATGATATCATTGACAGATATGACGTATCTGTGTCCCAAATAAAAACGGACATTTTCAGCTAGATTTCAGGGTAAGTGTAAGCTATTGCCAACACTTGGCGACCGTCGTCCGTCCATTAAACTTTTCAAATTTTCATCTTCTCCTCTGAAACTACTGAAGCAAATTCAACGAAACTTTACAGGTATGATGTATGGAAGGTCCTTTACAAAGATTGCTCATTTCGTTCCGATCCGACAAAAAACATGGCTGCCAGCGCAGAACTTAGGTTTAACATTGGACCCTTTGGGAAAAATCACATTTTCATCTTCTGCTCTGAAACCACTGAAGCAAATTCAACCAAACTTTACAGGAATGGTGTACTGAAGGGCCTTAACAATGATTGCTCATTTTGTTCCGATTCGACAAAAAACATGGCCGCCAGCAGGGAACATGGTTTAACATTGGACCCTATTAGACAATCACATTTTCATCTGTTGCTCTGAAACGGCTGAAGTAAATTCAACCAAACTTTACAGGAATGATGTATGTAAGGTCCTTTACGAAGATTGCTCATTTCGTTCCGATTCGACAAAAAACATGGCCGCCAGCAGGGAACATGGTTTAACATTGGACCCTATGGGAAAATCACATTTTCAAATGTTGCTCTGAAACGGCTGAAGTAAATTCAACCAAACTTTACAGGAATGATGTATGGAAGGTCCTTTACAAAGATTGCTCATTTTGTTCCGATCCAAGAAAAAAACATGTCCGCCAGCACCGAACTTAGGTTTAACATTGGACCCTATGGGAAAAATCACATTTTCATCTTCTGCTCTGAAACCACTGAAGCAAATTCAACCAAACTTTACAGGAATGATGCACTAAAGGTCGTTAACAATGATTGCTCATTTTGTTATGATCCGACAAAATAACATGGCCGCCAGCAGGGAACATGGTTTAACATTGGACCCTATGGGAAAATCACATTTTCATCTGCTGCTCTGAAACGGCTGAAGTAAATTCAACCAAACTTTACAGGAATGATGTATGGAAGGTCCTTTACAAAGATTGCTCATTTTGTTCTGATCCAACAAAAAACATGGCCGCCACCGCGGAACTCAGGTTTAACATTGGACCCTATGAGAAAAATCACATTTTCATTTTCTGCTCTGAAACCACAAAAGCAAATTCAACCAAACGTAATAAGAATGATGTACTAAAGGTCCTTAACAATGATTGCTCATGTCCTTCTGATCTGACAAAAAACATGGTTGCCAGCACAGAACATGGTTTCACACTGGACCCTATGGGAAAATCACATTTTCATTTTCTGATCTGAAACGGCTGAAGCAAATTCCACCAAACTTTACAGGAATGATGTACTAAAGGTCCTTAACAATGATTGCTCATGTCCTTCTGATCTGACAAAAAACATGGCCGCCAGCGCAGAACTTAGGTTTAACATTGGAGCTTATGGGAAAAATCACATTTTCATCTTCTGCTCTGGAACGGCTGAAGCAAATTCAACCAAATTTTACAGGAATGATGTATGGAAGGTCCTTAACAATGATAGCTCATTTCGTTTTCATCCGACAAAAAACATGTCCGCCAGCACCGAACTTAGGTTTAACATTGGACCCTATGGGAAAAATCACATTTTCATCTTCTGCTCTGAAACCACTGAAGCAAATTCAACCAAACTTTACAGGAATGATGCACTAAAGGTCGTTAACAATGATTGCTCATTTTGTTATGATCCGACAAAATAACATGGCCGCCAGCAGGGAACATGGTTTAACATTGGACCCTATGGGAAAATCACATTTTCATCTGCTGCTCTGAAACGGCTGAAGTAAATTCAACCAAACTTTACAGGAATGATGTATGGAAGGTCCTGTACAAAGACTGCTTATTTTGTTGTGATCCGACAAAAAAAAAAAACATGGCCGCCAGTGCGGAACTTTGGTTTAACATTGGACCCTATGGGAAAAATCACATTTTCATCTTCTGCTCTGAAACCACTGAAGCAAATTCAACCAAACTTTATAAGAATGATGTACTAAAGGTCTTTAACAATGATTGCTCATTTCGTTCAAATCCGACAAAAACATGATTGCCAGCACGGAACATGGTTTAACACTGGACCCTATGGGAAAATCACATTTTCATCTTCTGATCTGAAACGGTTGGAGCAAATTCAACCAAATTTTACAGGAATGATATACTAAAGGTCCTTAACAACGATTGCTCATGTCCTTCTGATCTGACAAAAAACATGGTCGCCAGCGCGGAACTTAGGTTTAACATTTGGACCCTATGGAAAAAAGTGACATTTTCATCTTCTGCTCTGAAATCACTGAAGCAAATTCAACCAAACTTAATAAGAATGATGTATGGAAGGTTCTAAACAATGATTGCTCATTTCGTTCCAATCCGACAAAAACATGGTTGCAAGCACGGAACATGGTTTAACACTGGACCCTATGGGAAAATCACATTTTCATCTTCTGATCTGAAACGGCTGAAGCAAATTCAACCAAACTTTACAGGAATGATGTACTAAAGGTCCTTAACAACGATTGCTCATGTCCTTCTGATCTGACAAAAAACATGGTCGCCAGCGCGGAACTTAGGTTTACCATTTGGACCCTATGGAAAAAAGTCACATTTTCATCTTCTGCTCTGAAACGGCTGAAGCAAATTCAACCAAACTTTTCAGGAATGATGTACTAAAGGTCCTTAACAAAGATTGCTCATGTCCTTCTGATCTGACAAAAAACATGGCCGCCAGCGCAGAACTAAGGTTCAACATTGGACCCTATGAGTAAAAATCACATTTTCATCTTCTGCTCTGAAACGGCTGAAGCAAATTCAACCAAACTTTACAGGAATAATGTATGGAAGGTCCTTAAAAATGATTGCTCATTTCGTTTTGATCTGACAAAAAACATGGCCGCCAGCACGGAACATGGTTTAACATTGGACCATATTGGAAAAATCACATTTTCAACTTCTCCTCTGAAACGGCTGAAGTAAATTCAACCAAACTTTACAGGAATGATGTATGGAAGGTCCTGTACAAAGATTGCTTATTTTGTTGTCATCCGACAAAAAACATGGTCGCCAGTGCGAAACTTTGGTTTAACATTGGACCCTATGGGAAAAATCACATTTCATCTTCTGATCTGAAACGGCTGAAGCAAATTCAACCACACTTTACTGGAATGGTGTACTAAAGGTCTTTAACAATGATTGCTCATGTTTTTCTGATCTGACAAAAAACATGGCCGCCAGCGCAGAACTTAGGTTTTACATTGGACCCTATCGGAAAATCACATTTTCATCTTCTGCTTTGAAACAGCTGAAGCAAATTCAACCAAACTTTACAGGAATGATGTATTGACGGTCCTTTACAAAGATTGCTCATTTTGTCCCGAACCGACAAAAAAACATGGCCGCCAGCGCGGAACTCAGGTTTAACATTGGACCCTATGGGAAAAATAATATTTTCGTCTTCTGCTCTGAAATTACTGAAGCAAATTCAACCAAACTTAATAAGAATGATGTATGGAAGGTTCTAAACAATGATTGCTCATTTCGTTCCAATCCGACAAAAACATGGTTGCAAGCACGGAACATGGTTTAACACTGGACCCTATGGGAAAATCACATTTTCATCTTCTGATCTGAAACGGCTGAAGAAAATTCAACCAAACTTTACAGGAATGATGTACTAAAGGTCCTTAACAATGATTGCTCATGTCCTTCTCATCTGACAAAAAACATGGCCGCCAGCGCAGAACTTAGGTTTAACATTAGACCCTATGGGAAAATCACATTTTCATCTTCTCCTTTGAAACGGCTGAAGCAAATTCAACCATACTTTACAGGAATGATGTATGGAAGGTCCTTAACAATGATTGCTCATTTCGTTTTCATCCGACAAAAAACATGGCCGCCAGCGCGGAACTCAGGTTTAACATTGGACCCTATGGGAAAAATCACATTTTCATCTTCTGCTCCGAAACCACTGAAGCAAATTCAACCAAACTTTACAGGAATGATGTACTGAAGGGCCTTAACAATTATTGCTCATTATGTTCCGATTCGACAAAAAACATGGCCGCCAGCAGGGAACATGGTTTAACATTGGACCCTATGGGAAAATCACATTTTCATCTGTTGCTCTGAAACGGCTGAAGTAAATTCAACCAAACTTTACAGGAATGATGTATGTAAGGTCCTATACAAAGATTGCTCATTTCGTTCCGATCCGACAAAAAACATGTCCGCCAGCGCGGAACTTAGGTTTAACATTGGACCCTATGGGAAAAATCACATTTTCATCTTCTGCTCTGAAACCACTGAAGCAAATTCAACCAAACTTTACAGGAATGATG
>MJUU01001229.1:48657-65327 GCA_002080025.1 Modiolus philippinarum
GGAACATGGTTTAACATTGGACCCTATGGGAAAATCACATTTTCATCTGCTGCTCTGAAACGGCTGAAGTAAATTCAACCAAACTTTACAGGAATGATGTATGTAAGGTCCTTTACAAAGATTGCTCCTGTAATTCTGATCTGACAAAAAACATGGTTGCCAGCACGGAACATGGTATAACACTGGACCCTATGGGAAAATCATATTTTCATCTTCTGATCTGAAAAGGCTGAAGTAAATTCAACCAAACTTTACAGGAATGATGTATGGAAGGTCCTTAACAATGAATGCTCATTTCGTTTTCATCCGACAAAAAACATGGCCGCCAGCACTGAACATGGTTTAACATAGGACCCTATGGGAAAAATCACATTTTCATCTTCTGCTCTGAAAAGGCTGAAGTAAATTCAACCAAACTTTACAGGAATGATGTATGGAAGGTCCTGTACAAAGATTGCTTATTTTGTTGTGATCCCACAAAAAAAACATGGCCGCCAGTGGGGAACTTTGGTTTAACATTGGACCCTATGGGAAAAATCACATTTTCATCTTCTGCTCTGAAACCACTGAAGCAAATTCAACCAAACTTTATAAGAATGATGTACTAAAGGTCGTTAACAATGGTTGCTCATTTCGTTCAAATCCGACAAAAACATGGTTGCCAGCACGGAACATGGTTTAACACTGGACCCTATGGGAAAATCACATTTTCATCTTCTGATCTGAAACGGTTGGGGCAAATTCAACCAAATTTTACAGGAATGATGTACTAAAGGTCCTCAACAATGATTGCTCATGTCCTTTTGATCTGACAAAAAACATGGTCGCCAGCGCGGAACTTAGGTTTAACATTTGAACCCTATGGAAAAAAAAATCACATTTTCATCTTCTCCTCTGAAACGGCTTAAGCAAATTCAACCAAACTTTACAGGAATGATGTATGGAAGGTCCTTAACAATGATTGCTCATTTCGTTTTGATCCGACAAAAAACATGGCCGCCAGCACGGAACATGGTTTAACATTGGACCCTATGGGAAAAATCACATTTTCATCTTCTGCTCTGAAACGGCTGAAGTAAATTCAACCAAACTTTACAGGAATGATGTATGGAAGGTCCTGTACAAAGATTGCTCATTTTGTTGTGATCCGACAAAAAACATGGCCGCCAGTGCAGAACTTAGGTTTAATATTGGGCCCTATGGGAAAAATCACATTTTCATCTTCTGCTTAAACCACTGAAGCAAATTCAACCAAACTTTACAGGAATGATGTACTAAAGGTCCTTAACCATGATCGCTCATTTCATTCCGATCTGACAAAATACATGGCCGCCAGCACGGAACATGGTTTAACATTGGACCCTATGGGAAAATCATATTTTCATCTTCTCCTCTGAAACGGCTGAAGCAAATTCAACCAAACTTTACAGGAATGATGTATGGAAGGTCCTGTAGGAAGCTAAGATTACTCATTTCGTTGTGATCTGACAAAAAACATGGCCGCCAGCAAGGAACATGGTTTAACATTGGACCCTTTCGGAAAAATCACATTTTCATCTTCTGCTCTGAAACAGCTGAAGCAAGTTCAACCAAACTTTACAGAAATTATGTATGGTAGGTCCTTTACAAAGTTTACTCATTTTGTTCCGATCTGACAAAAAACATGGCCTCCAGTGCAGAACATAGTTGAACATCGTAGGGTGGTATATGAAAACTATACTTCTCATTATCTTCTCTGAAACTATTCAAACAAATTTAACTAAAACGTGATGGAATGGTGTATAGAAGGTCCTTTGCAAAGATTACTCATTTCAATAGGATCAGACTAAAAACACTTGTGTCAATGGAGAACATAGCTTAACATTAGACCTCATTGGTAAAATATATCTTTTTTGGTCATGCATGCCATAGAAGCATTTTGTCAGGTGAGCGATACAGGCTCAGTCTCTGAGCCTTAGTTTAGATATAGGATAGTAAAAATAAGAACAACTTCATAAATCTTTGACCCGGATTCTTCTTCACATCCTTGCGCCTTTGCTGTTGTATGAATATATTAATCAAAATCGAATAAGATATGGATTGCTACGGCGCTGATAAAATATTTTGTCCAGCTTTAAAGTTATAAAGGACCATATGTCCTGCTTATTCGTCGACTAGGACTCATTTTCAAACTAGCTTTGGGTATCCTTGAACTTAAACTATTGAATAAATATACTGTTTCTGACTTCAACGACCGAAATCTTTGTCTCACTGAAAAACTTCTGCATCAAGGGTTTAGATATCATAAATTGATAAAAACATTCTCTAAATTTTATTATAGATACATTGACTTATTAAAAAAATTAGGTTCTACATGCAGGGCTCTTATACATCAGGGCATTTCACATCCAAACTTCTATGGTAATATCATTTACAAAGCGCATAAATTCAAAAATTGTCCTTCCAAACTTATTAATCCGTTGAACAAACTTATTCATAAATACAGCATTGATGTTAAATCTTTACTACTGGTTTTTGTTGGCAAAAATATTAATCATCTTCTAAATGCTTTACACCATAACTAAATTTAAACAATTTTTCATATTGGCAGTATTTTGCATTGCACAATATCATGTTCTTCTTTCATAATTGATGATGTTGTTATACCAAATCTATTTAGAAGTATTTCAATTGAAATTCCATATGATCATAGTCAACGGAAATTATGTCCTTAGCTAGCTGTCAGTAACGAGCATTTGTCCGGACAGTACCTGTGTGTATTGTCTTCATGTTTTATGTACTTTATGTAAGATCATGTAAGGGTACTCGTCTTGATAAGTTGGACTTTTTTCTAGTTTGATTTTTACTTTGAGTCTTTTTGTGTATTTATTTTTAGCCATTCACCACACATAGGGGGAGGGCTTGGATCCAAGAAAACGAGTTTAACCCCACCGCAATTTTTGCGCCTGTCCCAAGTCAGGAATATGTTGGTCATGTTGGCTTGTCCTTGTCTTCTTATAAAATTTTAGTTTCTTGATATTTGGGTTATTGGATGATATTTGGGTTATTGGATATGGTTTGTTTCCATTGATTTATTCTTTTTTTTTACCTTTCGGGGCCATTAAGGGCTTACTATATGGTGTGAGGTTCCTCACTGTGTTGAAGACCATATGGTGGCCCCTACATGTTTTGTTTTGGGTCGTTTTAACCTAGATATGGGATGTTGTTTCCTTGACATTTACCCCATTTCCTTTCTTTTTCATACTAGTAATCAAAATCCAATGAGAAAAAAAAACTTGCTAGAACATTTACAAGGTGGGCCAACGACGTTACAGCGGATGATAAAACTAATTATATAGGCACATTACATTCAACATTAAAATTTTCTACAATTTTGTTGCTACAAATTTTATTTTTTATTGTCAAGCAGGAGGCCATATCGAAACGAACCACTTTTGAAGTGTCAAAAAAGACATTTGAATCAATGGATATTGGAGATGATGGCGAGATTGACGTGAACGATTATATTGCCTATGTACGTAAACATGCCCCCTCTGTTCCGGACGAAGCAACCCTTGTGGCTGACTTTTACATGAACATAGAACCTATAGACACCGATCGTAGTGAAACCGTAAACTTGCAAGGTAAATTAAAATTAGACAATTCCGTTGGGTCACTCTCCATGTTTAGAATTTAAAGAATGGTTGTAATAACAAATTATCGAACAGAGTGGTCAAGAGCCGAAGTCAATGAGACAAGAAGACAAATCAGGTGAAAACCGTCGGTAAAATTGTCCACCGCAATGGCCCTGACTTGGTACAGGCATAGGTGTTTGCTGTTATCCTGTTTTTGTAAATTCTATAAAAAAAATGTGGGTTAAACCGGTTTAATGGCTAGCCAAACCAGCGACTCAGCAGCAATTGCCATTGAAAAGTCGAATTTTTAACTTAATATAATATCCGTTACAGCTTTTTATATCGATGTAAAGATAATGGCGTGTCAGAGCACTATTTTTTAAGATACTTTCGTTTAAAATTTTTGCAGGAAATCTAATCTCTCTAGATTTTGTATTTATTTTGCATTGCGAATTTGTACCTTTTGATATTAAGAATTTTATATTTTTTGTCAAAAGCATTTAATCAAATTATGAACATAAATAATTGGGTCACTGTGCAAAAAAAAATCAATCCAATTTAATCTGACACAAAGTCAAAAACATACGGAGTTGCGCATCCCAAATTATTTTTTAAAGAATTAGTTTAAATCTGTTACCGGATATGCACTGATATTTCGTTCAAAAAGGTTACAACATTTACTGAGTTTGTACCTCAGTCCCACTTACACGTCATTGTTGTTTAATCTGTTATCGGATATACAGTGAAATTTCGTTCCAACAGTTACAACCTTTATTGAGTTTGTACCATAGCCCCTTTCACGCCATTGTTGTTTAACTATGTTACCGGATATACAGTGAGATTTCGTTCTCACAGTCAAAACCTTTATCGAGTTTTTTGTTACATAGTCCCCCATTCTATGTCAGTGTTATTTCGAGCCTCTCAGATCAGTTGCTAGCAACTTTTTTTGACGGCATCTACCAGAATTTGTTTTGTCAGGATAACTTTCATTCACCTTTTCTTTTATTGTTACATTTTTCCCTCAACTGTTATAAATTTTTGATATATAAATATTTGAAATCTTAGTATCGTTTCTCACTTTTTATGAATAGTACATAAATGTATTTTATTTCTTTTGACAGAGTTTCTGAGTATCACACGTTCATAGTCAGACACAGAACTGAAGAAGAAATTTCAATAAAATGTCAGATTGCAGATTTTTAGTTAATTAATATCATTAGATTTGGTAAGGGGTATCCCTAATTTGCAAAAGTACAAATAAACAACAATATTCCCAGTATATTGGCCTCCCAGCGTAAATAAATGTATAAAAAAAACAGCTGCACAACTAAAGATTCTAATGCAACATTTATATAACGAAGTTTTTGATTGGTCAAAACTGACCGTCAATTCCACCATCTACACACCTGGGACAAAGTAGGTTCCCTGTTTAATGTGGTTCCTAATATTGTTACAAAGTCACGAGTTAGAAATAGAACATGAAATAGATTTGTTGCATTATAATCGCAATAACAGTACATTATTTGAACATCAGAGGACGTCAATCTTGACTTGACGATCAAAATATCCGTTCATAGGCTCCGCTACGCGTGGTATATAAACTGCATTTTGACCGTCATATCTACGATTGACTCCCTCAGGTATTCAAATAATATACTGTTATTGCTTAATTACTAATACATTATTAAATAAAAAGTAAATATTATGTACACTTGAAGACGAAATCTTATGACTTATTTTTTTTACCAAGAATTGGTTAATGGTGTCACATAGCCATTTTCCCTTCATGCGAGTCTTACCATTGTCCGACGAACTTCTGGATTGATCCAAATCCCTCCGAAAAAGTATGCATGATCCAGTTTTTCCCTCGTTACTTTCAAGTGAAAAAACTGTATCATTTTTCATTGTTTCTCGTCATTGATTATGCCAGTTTCTCCCTGAGTTCATCGATAGTATTTTCGACGTTTTCCTTTCCTCTCTCTGCTGCAACACGGTGCAGGTAAATGTTAAGGTGTCATGAAAAAGAGGCTTTACTTACTTGTGCTACAGAAACTAGTTTTTACTTGAAAAAATTTATTAAACGCATTAATTGTATCATTTAAAACACAATCCATATTACCCCAAAATGGTCAATCTGAAGTAGCCCATAATGTCCAACGTTAACGTCTCAATAAGTGCAGGTAAGATAGTCGAATCATTTATATGGTGTGCTTATGTTTGCCACTTTTGCCAAAATATTCGAAATTAAAATTATATTTTTTTTCAAATTAGAAAAAGTCTAGAGTTTTATACACTTCGAAATTAATTCCAATAAATTAAGAATAAATAGATGGAAGCTATTAAGCCAAATACTCCCTAATCAAGAAAACCTTTGTCAGTGGAAATTAAAAGGTTCCGCGATGTGTGTTTTCTGCAATAAAGCAGACAACTATCAACATTTTTTCATTGAATTTAAATTTCTCAAAGATCTTTGTTTTTTTTTTCGCTCAAATTCTGCATAAACTGGGAATTAGTAATCAGATACAACTTAAACATCTAGTTCTCGGCTATAAAATTACAGAGAGGGAATATTTCGACTTTAATCTAATTTTGACTGTATTTGGATTTTCAATTTTCAATTTATAAATCCTACATTATTTCTGATGATAGAACAAAAGTAATAGATGTCATAAACATTTTTAAATATGAAATAAATTTGTACTTCAACGTGATTAAAAAGAACCAAAATAGCAAAAGGATATGTTATTCTTTAAGTTTTGTTTAAAAACAATTCATGAATTAATGAGTTTACACTATATGTGTCTAAGTTTTTAATGTCGTCTTTTTTATTTCCGTGCATTGTAGCTGTCTAACGTACTTCTCTGTTGCCGTTTTTTGTATTTCGATTTTTGTGGTCTTCGCTTCCCTTGTTCCTTCGGTATTCTACTGCCGTTGTTTTAAAACTCTGCAACTTTAAAAAAAAACCATTGGACAACTAATGATGTGTACTGTATAATCATATCAAAATTTAACCAGTTTTTCCTAGGAAATGGTTCGGATCTTTTACAAGTGAGAAAATAAGATCGACCCAGTTTTCCCCGGTGGAAATGGCTCCGATCCATATTTTTGCAGGGGAAAAAAGGATCGATACTGTTTTTTCCGGGGAAAATACTTGCAAGGAGAAATATAGCTACTTAACACCGGCGTTCATTTCAACTTCTACACAAGTTCTCCATTGCCTCAATCGAAATGAAGGCTGGTTATTCCATTTGATTTATGTCGAGTAGACACAATAATGAATAACCGATTGTTTAATATAATATTCCATATTAAGATATCGATGCTTGTTTGCTATACAAGAAATTAATGTTACCAGCTAAGTACTGATGTAAAACTTGTACTGTTTAATAGCTATTTTACAACAAGAACTGCTTAAAGTGATATTTTTTAATTTTCAAAACACTCCATACCAAATTGCGGATACATCATGCTTATGGTTTTTGTACTATGTATTGTGAGTAATATCTCACCTACATCAAATCGATATCATATCGAAAAATAAGAAAATGGGAAAAATTAGTGGTATTGAAAGACAATTTATATTGTCGTTCACAGTAATGCAGTATTTTAAGACGAAAATATGTAAAACAAAGAAAGGAGAATTATCGTAATCGAATATAGTACGGAATTTATCACGGCACGTATCAAGTGAGCCCGTCAGGGCGAGCTTAATGCGTAATGCCTTGCTAAAGTCCGTATCAAAAACAAAATTTCGTATATAACTTTGATCGGAAATTCACTTAATAAAACGCTACAATAAATTGAAATTTCTATTTCAGTACACTTAATCTATTGATTATTTCATTAATTTATATGCATTATTCATTCAACGTATTACGCATGTGAACACGGCAAATAGTACAAAACATGACGTTAGCATAGCAACCGGCACGTGACGCCTTCACAGTGATACTGTCTATTTCGGTGATACTGAGAATACCAGTCTATATGTAGATTAGAAATTCATACAAATTACTGATAAATAACCGAGGATTGGACATTTGGGATGACAAGTTTTGATTGCCTTTGGAACAAGGAATGGAAAGAGCAAGGATATGAAATTAAGTCTTCTTTACCAATAAAAAAAACAATTTTTCGGAAGATTTACAAAGAGCACATGTACTGTAAATTGTAAAATCCACGGGGATTGAAGTTTGTGAAATATACATTAAAACCTGTTCGCGGGCTTTTTATTTCGCGTTATGCCATGGAAGTTAGTTTTTACAATCTAAGAATTTTCACCGATGATATATTTTCGCGGATTAATCCTTTTAGCGAAAATAAACCCTTCGCAAAAAAAAACCTTTACAATATTTATGCTGCATGTTGCGTTGCGTTTCTACACACAATTTTGCACAATGGTCCATGGCAATATTTTCAGTATTATTCCTGACTGCCCAAAAACGACGATGCCCTGCCTATAAATGGGTACAAGTTTAGTCAGACTTAAACAGCGCCACTTTAACCAATAAAGATACCGAGGACCGACGAAAAGAACAGTTTGGTCGATGTTTGCAAGAATATTAACATAATATATTATAATGATGTGGTGGTAATCCAATATATCCTACCTCTAGTAAATTCCCCAAAATGCTAATTGTTCAAACGACGTCACGTGCTGACCGCATATATTCCATATTGGGGGACCGTGAAAAATATATAGCCTGGGCAGCCATTACATGACGTCACCATGTAAACATCAACACTTTTGTTGGAGTTTTCATAAGTTTTTATTAACTCGAATAATTCAATCCCTCTCCGTATCCGATTCTCTCCATCTTCGAGGGCTTGAACTCACCTAGTGCAAAAAACGCATCAGGCTGCTGTCCAGCTCAGACAGCCAATCAGATTGCTTTGTCCACTGAGATTGCGCAGTAGCAAATACTGCTAGTTATAATACAAATGTATGATTGTTTAAAGAGTGGAAAAATTATTATTTATAAAAATATAAAATCGGCTCAAATTTCAAAATAAACTATGACGAAAGGGTTTTAAAGCCAAGAGAAAAAAAAACGGCACAAAGTGTTGAATATGCGAAATTTACAGTAAATTTCTCATGTTCAAACACGACACGATCTGGTCAAATATCAATGTGTATTCGATATAATAAATAATAACTGTAAGATGTGTGCATTTAAAGTCTAGACACCATATATTGTAAAATTGGAATGCAATTCTATATTCCATACCAA
Organism: Modiolus philippinarum; assembly: GCA_002080025.1. Classification (NCBI taxonomy): domain Eukaryota; kingdom Metazoa; phylum Mollusca; class Bivalvia; order Mytilida; family Modiolidae; genus Modiolus; species Modiolus philippinarum. Next base: position 57,503 of record MJUU01001229.1, read on the forward strand.
AACTGCGAAATAAAAAAAATGCACTTTAATAACACTGAATTACGATCTTGTCAAAATCAGGGACTATATATGTAAGCCATGTCAAAATTGAAAGGTGTATTCAGTGTCAAAAATACTGAGTTCAGAATAGAAATAGAAATATTTATGAAAACCATCAATAATTGTAAAACATAAAACATTAACAAAGTCTATAGACGATGTAGTGACCAGCACAAAAATGTCATTAAACATGTGTTTATCCAATCATCATAGAGTGGCTAATATGTTTATTGTAGGACCGCTAACTCAGCATGTACATGTACAATTAATTGTCGTAAAATTCAGATGATTTTATTCCCACAATTCATAGCAGTAAACCACATCCGATTGACGTGTTTTGATAGTGTATGTATCCAGGCGTTAATGAAGCGATCGTAGTGAGTGGAATATAACGACTGGATTATCCGGGTTAAAGTTTTTATATGTTTAATGGACTATCGGTAGGATATAAACATACACAGCATGTAAGTGACATAATATGGTATATACACGGTCAGTAAATTTAATATTGGAGCTCGAGCTACGCTCTCGTCCAATCTAAAATTTACTGACCGTGTATATACCATATTAGGTCACTAACAGTCTGTGTTGTATAAAATATTTCCTTTGATGTCTGATATCGTTAATAAAGATCATTTTAAAGATGTTTGTATTTTAAGAACTCTTGGTGCATTAGACACCCAAGGAAAATGTCAAAGGAATACTATATGTTGTGAGGTTCCTTACTGTGTTGAAGACCGTATGGTGATCCCTAGATGTTTTGTTTAGGGTTGTTTTAGCCTGAGGATGGGTTATGTTGTCTCCTTGACATATACCCCATTCCCCTTCGTTTTTTTTTATCCGTTTTAGCCGACCTGGCTTGAAAGGTCATTTGTTGTGAGCTTTAGCCATTTCTTTGCGTTCGTGCGCCAAAAACAAGATCCCCTCTTGCAAATCTGGTTAGGCTTGAGGAGTTGTTACCCTTCATAAATCTCCTTTGAAACCAATTAAAAACTGATTACACCAGGATGACTGATTTGTTTCGTTTAATTTAAAAATGCCATATTTACCGGAAGTCGTCCTCATTGTATAGAATAATGAAACATAAATTCCATATAAATCGACCCTGTTAAACCCATCCATAACAAACAAAAACTTTCATATCACTCATACTGCTCAGGTGTGATAAAACACATGTATGATGTCGTAAGCAATCTTTTTAAAATCATTTCCAAAGGAATGTTGCCCATATCGTTTGTACACCAAATACATTATGTCAAGCCTTCTTGGATTGAACCCATCATAGCCCAGGAGTTTTACCGATTTTGAGCTAAGGACGCCAGGCTATCTACCAAATGTATGATGTGAGTATCCACCGCATTTACGAAATTACTGAGAATGCAGATCTGTCTTCTCTGACTGAATTCGATTGAAAAATCTGTCAATTACTAAATCTTGAAAACGGTTTCATACCTTGAGTTCACACTGTGAGTACCTTGGTTTTGTATGTTGTATTTTTTATTTATGTACCTTGTAGCTGTCTGGTGTCATTGTTTTATGTGTTGTTGTTTTGGCCATTTCTGTGGACTTCGATTTTTAGCTCACCTGGCCTAAAAGGTAATGTGAGTGTCATCACTATGCGTCCGTCGTCCGTCTGTCTGTCAACAATTTCAAAAATCTTCTCCTCTGAAACCACTGGGCCAAATGTAACCAAACATGGCCTGAATCATCACCAAAGTATGCCTTCTCAAAATTGTGTTCGATTAGGCGTTAGATCAAACAACATGACCGCCGTTGCTAAAAATAGAACATAGGGGTAAATTGCAGATTTTGGCCAATAACTCAAAAACCGTTATAGATATAAAACATCTAATGCAGGGTTAAAATGATCAGCATGATGAGATCTACCTACTGTACAATTTTGAAGAAAATCTAAAACCCATCTCGAAATTATAGCCCTTTTCCGTAAAATTTTCAAAGGTTGTGCATTTTTAATTTTTTATTTCAAAAAGTGTTACAGATAGAGGTCAAGTGTAAAATTGCAAAAATATTTAGCATATCAAGATCTACTCACCCTGAAATTTTGAAGAAATTCCAAAACCCTTGTAGGAGTTATTGTCCTTTTTTAACAGAATATTTAAAATTTTCATTTTTTTTTTTGTCTTTTATTTCCAAAACTATAGAAGATAAAGGTTCAGTGTAAATTGATGAAATGTTTGCCATGCACTGGCGACTTCAAAACTGGTGTTGAAAATTGTTCGCTGACCACCGTTTTCAAAATGGCCGCCAAAAAAAGGCGGGAAAATTCAACATTGTCCGATTTCTATGAAATTTTGATTCCAAATAGATATTGATGTTGCGACTTCAAAATCGATGTTGAAAATTGTTCGTTGACAGCCATTTTCAAAATGGCGGCCAAAAAAGGTGGGAAAATTCAACATTGTCCAATTGCAATGAAATTTGGTTTCCAAAAAGGTATGTCGCAACTCAAAAACTGATGCTAAAATCATTCGTTGACCGCCATTTTCAAAATGGCTGCCAAAAAAGGCGGGAAACTTCAATATTGTCTGATTTCGATGAAATTTGGTTTCCAAATAGGTATTGATGTTGCGACTTCAAAATCGATGTTAAAAATTATTCGTAAACCGCCATTTTCAAAATGGCCGCCCAAAAAAGGCGGAAAAATTCAACATTTGTCCGATTTCAATGAAATGTGGTATCCAATAGATACTGATTTTGCGACTTCAAAACCAGTGTTTAAAATTGTTCGTTGACCGCCATTTTCAAAATGGCCGCAAAAAAAGGCGGGAATATTCAACATTGTCCGATTTCAATGAAACTTGGTTTACAAGTAGGTATTGATGATGCAACTTCAAAACTGATCTTGAAAATTGTTCGCCTACAGCAATTTTCAAAATGGCTGCCAAAAAGGGTGGGGGAAATTCAACATTGTCCGATTTCAATAAAATTTGGTTTCTAAATAGATATTGATGTTGCAATTTCAAAACCGATGTTATAAATTGTTCCTTGACCGCCATTTACAAAATGATGTCTCGACCTCAAAACTGGTGTTGAAAGTGGTCCTTAGCAAGAACTTTTTTGTCCAAAAAGCCCCAAAAAGAAATATAGTAAAACATTATCAGACTTCAAAGACAGTTCAAGATGTGTTGTTTGAGCTACCAAAGTTTGAGAGACTGAAGATCAACTGTATATTTTACAATGTTAGCTTGATTGTGGCAACTTAAAACCAGGTGAGCGATACAGGCTCCTGGGAGCCTCTGGTTGTAAATACCACTCCTTTGTTCCTTAGGTATTCTACTGCCGTTGTTTCAAGATAGATGTAATAACAAAATTATCGAACAGAATTTTCAAGAGCAAAAGTCTAAGAGGCAAATAGACATAGCAGGTGAAAAATCATCGGAAAAAATTGCCAACCGTAATGGTAATGACTCGGAACAACAGGCATTTCAAACTAAATGATGGTTTAAACCGGGTTTATTGCATTTTTCACTTTCAGTTATGAACATCATTTTTTCAACAAAGGTGGTTATTAACATGGGTTAATATTTCTGGCAGGACGTTGGTCTAGCTATATAGTGTCTATTGTTATTCCACGAGGTAATTACGTATATATATGTAACTTTCTCATGTGTGTTTTTCCTTTTCTTTTACTAGTAGGACTGACTCCGGTATTACTTATATATTACCACTTGAAAAATGTCTCACTCTGAACGAGTGAATATCACTAACGATTTATGCAAGCCGATATGTCTGTACTTATCAAGTATATTAAACACTTCAATTTCGTTTCAAAATAGGGTAATTTACTTAATTTCCAATTGTCAGTAAATGTACAGTACAAACATGTCTCATTCATTTCCGGACATTAGAACTGACAAAAATAAAAATTGAAAACAAAAACATATTTGAAGAGATTTCTCAACCGTTTGACTTCATGAAATTGTAACACAAGTAGTATACCATTTTGTACTACTACAACAATTGTATTGGAAAGGAATCAATAATTTGACAGAAACGCTTCTACACTTACTGCATTTGTTGTTAAGACAAATTCTAATGCAACATTTATATAACGAAGGTTTTGATTGGTCAAAACTGACCGTCAATTCCACCATCTGCACACCTGGGACAAAAAAGGTTCCCTGTTCAGTCTGGTTCCTAATATTGTTACAAATTCACGAGTTAAAAATTGAACATGAAATTGATTTGTTGTATTAGAATCGCAAAAACAGTACATTATTTGAATACCCGAGAGCCACAATCTTGATTTGACGGTCAAAATATCCGTTTACAGGCTCCGCTACGCGTCGCATGTAAACTGCATTTTGACCGTCAAATCTACGATTGACGCTCTCGGGTATTCAAATAATGTATTGTTTTTGCTTAATTGTCCAAATAGTCTTTTTCCTTTATAACTCTTGATTTTCTCTATGGATCTCTTTAAATTCTGAAAGGAAGTTGCATGTGTCGCGACAAATTTAAAAAGCCTGATCTAAGAATTGATTTAACTATTTAACCAAAAATTGTTGATTGTATGAGCATCGTCTGAAATGATTTCAGCTTACTTTTGAATTTGCCTTGGAATATACTTGACAGTCTAAACAGGGTCTGAATATGTCTAAACATATTATCGACTATGCGAAATTGTCTTAGATATGTGGGACTCAAATCTATGGCGGGTTCCAAATCTATGGCAGATTCCAAATCTATGGCACATAAGGTGATGTAACAAAAGATATTTCGCTCCAAATCCATGGCAGATTATAGTGTCGCCAAATCTATGGCAGATTATATCATCCCCAAATCTATGGCAGATGTCTCTGTCCCCAAATCTATGGCAGGTCTATGATAGATTTTTATCATTCCCAATTATCGGCAAATGCATACGAAATGTTTAATTTTTATTTTCAGTACAGAAGCGATGACAGAATTTCTTTTTAAACTTTATGCACCGTATCCTCTACCGTGTTTCGCGATAAACAAAACAAAAAAACAACAACATAAAAAAACAAGCACGCACAAATGACACAAAAAAAACATACACACCAAAAACACAGCAAACCAGCAAACAAGAAAAAAATAAATATCAAATTAAAGAACTCAACAAAACAAACAGAAAACAAACAGAACTGAGTTGGTATGTTTTCTGGTTTGTATATATTTTTTTTTCTTTTTTTTTGTATTATTTTTGCGAGCTTGTACTTTTTGGACAGTATCCATCGTGAATATCACAAGTTTTTTTTCAAATTTGTAGTTCGATTATGGCTATATAGATCAATTAGTCTTATATAATCGAATGTTTCGTGTTAGTGATGGACAAACACAAAATAATTTTAAGAATCAAAACATTTAGAAATGAGTGCAGCAAAAAAGTATCAACAGATACTGTGTCAGGTGGTCGATTTCACTTATTGTTTATAGTATGAGTGTCAAAGAACTTATTTGCATATTTTGGCATTAATTTATTTTTGGAGACCCAATACATATACTTCTAAATTTGGGATATTTTGTATTTGCTACATTAAGCATGGTCATGGTTAGGGTTCAGCTTTTGGGTTAGGCATAGAGTTTGGAATTGGGTTAGAGTTAATTTCCCATTGTAAGGTTTCTGCTAGGGTAAGACTTACTTCTGAAAAGCTCCATGTGATTTGTGACGTCAATTGCACGGCAATATTACGATGTACCTTATATGCATTTTTAAAATGATCAAAATGTTACTTATAAAGCATACCAGTACATAAAAAGATTGTAAAGATTTGCAGGATATAATTTGCTCGTATCATAGCCCGTTTTAGGGTGATTTTATAAGTTGTTTTAACAAAATTTACGTTCAGACATTAAAATTGAAATATTTCGGCAAATAATACACATCCCCTAGTAAAGAAAAAAATACAAAAATAACAATATATCAAAAACAGAAAATAGATTGCATATCAAAACAGATTGCATATCAAAGAAATGCGTCCTTCAAGCCACAAAAGTATTTATATTCTAAGGCCGAGTTAATTGAACATTCAGGAAAACTCGAATGGATTACCATTTCTATAGTACAGGAAAACACCATTAGTATGTCTTTTTGTGAAAGTATATGAGTGTTATACCTTTTTGCCAAATAAAAAAATAACGAAAGGAACCATTTCTTCTTAAACAATTTATAATTTGTTCGAAAGATGCCGTGGTGTTTTGCCGATAGTAGGGCACACTTGTGAACACTGAAATCTAACCAGGAAAAAACAGCCTTTTTTAAAGATATCTTATTTTAGACAGAGTTGTACCCGACGTTGGATACCGTGTGTTGGTTGTATACGCTTTTGTATTTAAAAGTTTTGATATGCCATTGATTTGGCACTGCGTACATCTGCCATAGATTTGGGATTTGTGACGTTTGGATCTACCATAGATTTGGCGTTACGTAAATCTGCCATAGATTTGGGATAGATGACGTCAGAATATGCCATGGATTCGGAATCTACCATAGATTTGAAGTGTCTCAGTACTGCCGCTCTTGACAACTCTCTGTTTGGTATGTTGCCCATAACTTGAGGTCACCACTACAGACGTTTTACGGTCGACATCACGATCTTGTGGACCGCTATGAGATATCTGTTTCCCAGATGACAACAGATCTTTCTCTTTGCCACTAAAGTTTGATTTTCCTCTACCGGATTTGACTTTACGACCGGAGTTGACATGTTCAACACGGCGGGTGCCTTATAAGAAGCAGGAGATGCTTACTCTACCGTTGCACCTGATCTCACCCATGCATGGGTTTTATTGGGTCCGTGTTGTTCATTTTAGTATATGTGCGTGTCCGTGTCCGGGGCAGATAACTGTTATCTGCTGTTTTAATGACGTCATCTAGCAACGTAAACAAAATATGGATGAAGCCGAAGCTTGATCTCGGTTTAGAAGTGTTTTGAAAATGAAGTCAGAATTTGTTGGTGCCTTAAAAACGAAACACCAAAGGAAAACCTTTTCGATGCCGAAATCTTCAAAACAATGGCTTCAGACCTAAGATGAACTCCGTAAGATTTCATCAAGACTCAAGTCAAGATTGACACTGCAGTTTTAAATTGTTGTTCCTGGCAAGATTTGTTTATCTTCTAGATGAGAAAGATGCAGTTTTTGAACACAACTTGATCCGTCTCGCAACAGATACATGTACCAAACGTATTGCAACAATAAAAAAGGAGTGGGGTGGGGGGTGGGGGTGTCAATTTTTTGTTTTGTCCATTTATAAGTACAAAATAAATATGTAATTGTTTTCTTTTAGCTTGCAACATTCCACCGTCAAATATATGATAAAAAGATTATGACATGTCCATTCCGGTATCTGCACTGATATCAGCCCTCTACCGATAGCTGCCCTCCGCTACCGCGTCTCGGGACTGATATCAGGGCAGATACCGGAATAGACATGTAATAATCTATACTTATTCAAAATTCTTTAACTTACAAGGATGTTGATTCGCATGCTGATGAAATGTTTGACAAAATAAGAAAAAAATCGGATATCAAAATTATAAACTATTGTCTCTCGTTGTCCTGAAAATATCTAGATTTTCATATCGCATCATCTGAGAGTACATTATGAAAACTTAACGATGTAATAGATGTACCAAGTATTAAACGATTGTCACCTGAAAGTACTGTAAATGTCAGGGTATGGGTGATGTTTAAATCTGACGAGCAAATCAACAATGTAGGTTTAGCACGTAAGTCGTGCAAATTGCCAACCGTAGAATCATTTTCATAATACCTGCAATTTTTTTAGTAAACAGCTTAC
>MJUU01001234.1:0-17897 GCA_002080025.1 Modiolus philippinarum
CGGACGGACAAAAGGACGCAGACCATTACTAGGTCTCACCATCGCGGTGCGACGAGGGACAAAAATATAACTTGTCTAGAAGAGTTTCAGGGAATCAGATAACAGGAACTGATTGTATTTTTTACTCAAACAAATCCAAACCTATAGAAGCTAAGTAGATTTTAAACAAAAAATAAAGGTTTTTGAAAATTTCAGGAAATTTACCAACATCGGAATCAGATATTTTTTTATCGAATGAGTTTCTTCTAATTGAAGCAGATTCTTAAATAGAAAAAAAGAAGGGAAACGGGGAATGTGTCAAAGAGACAACGACCCAAAGGGGAGTAATAACAACTCAAAGCCACCATAAGATCTTCAATGAACGGTGAGAAAACCCCACACCCAACGGCAGGTCGGAGTCGGCCCCTGAAAAAAGAGTAATCAAGTTCAGCGAAATAAACATCATCCTAGACTCCTATAGACATAAAGTAAACGAACTAGAAAAAAGACAAGACACACAAAGGCTTAATAAATTTCATGACTTAGGACAGGCGCAAATCTGCTGCGGCGGGGTTAAACTAGTTTTATTGGGCCCAAACCTTCCCCCTACATCCAATGTGATAAATCAAAAAACAATCGTAACAACAGTTGGCAACAGGACTGAGTCAATTGTGAAAAATGAAACTGAAAGAACTAAATATACGGACTTAAACATGAAATCACAAGAAACTACTAGCAGTTAACTGCAATGCCAGCTCCAGACCCATTACCAACTGACAAAGTGTGAGGAGTTTAGCATAATGATTTCATGCATAACCCGTGTCCATGCAATACAGATTTTAGAAATTTAGAATGTGTCTAGTTAAAATGCAAAGACCCTATCAAAAAATCAATGTTAATACCAAAAGTATTATTGAATAGAATTACAAAGAATAGGTGGTTTTTGACAGTTTCAGCAAATGTTCTAAATGGGTTTTTGTAATCCAATTACTGAACATGTTTCTTTTAATAAAAACACATTCTTACAAAATAGTTGATAGGTAGAATTACAACAAATATGTAGTCTTTCAGAATTTCAGGTAATTCACAGATAACGGTAAATTCAAAGTATAAAGAAAAATTCATAGGTTTCTGTGCAAATTATTTTGCTACAGATATTTGAAAGTGTCTAATGTTAGCACTTTTGCCCACTTCTTTAGGCATTTTTGCCCATTTTTTTATTATTGTCACGGAAAAAATCTAGCTTAGAGTATTAAACTTTTTCTCATACTTTCTGCAGAGCTGTAAATAGAAGGAATGAACATGCAAATTCAACCCCAAAATCATAAGTTCGTGTTGATATAAGAAAGTTTTGTCCTATTTTCATGCTTTTTATGGGCAATTTCAAATTTACCTAAAATGTAGATTTTCTAAACTTTTATACAGCTAATGGTTTAAACTTCATTTGTGTATGGTGATTTTTTATTGTAAAAGTATATAACACTACTTAAAAAAACAAATTAAATGTTAAGTGCATATATTTTTATTTCATAAAATGGCCTTTTCTTGCCCAACCCCTGTTTTGTGAAAATCTGACATGAATCCAACAGCCGATTAAGGCAAAAATCTTCAGTTTGAGATTACTCTGAAACTACTTGATGGAAATGAATAACTTTTTGACGCAATTTAAAGATAATCATAAATTTTGTTAATTCAATTCAAAAGTTTGGAGATAAGTCAGTAAATTCAGTACTAATGCAGTGAATAGTTCATAAATTTATTTTAAAATCAAAATATTCGTCAAGGCATTTTTGAAGTGTTTCTGTAAATTGGAAACTTAATCTGAAAATATTCTTTTAAATTCGTACATCAACTACAAAATGATGACAGACTACTTCCAATGAAATGAAATGTGAAAACCGTATAAAGTAGCAAAACACTGTTCACGATTTGTTTAGAATACTTTATGGGTTCTCGAAATCTGTTTACGAGGCCCTACGATTTGGTAAGAGTATTTTTGCAACTGATTGCGAATGGAATAATTAATAGAGGTTAGTTGATATTATTGTTAACATGTTAAAAACTTTTATATCCTAACGCGATTCGATATGAATGTCTGGAAGGTGTATGGCTTATTGTGTTTGAATAAGTCAGTGAGCGAAATACGAATGCCGGCTTGAAACTACGAAAAAACTTTTCGCAATTATTTGTTGGAAACCTTCGATTAATGTTGAAAGGGTTTCACACATGCAGTTAATGTTATTCATTTTCTATAACAGATACAGAAAAAGAGCTCTCCAATGTTTCTGGTTTTGTTTGTTCTGAGGAACGTCGTGTACCTAATTCTATGTTTTCAACATTGGACGTTGATGCACTTCTACAGCACAAGTGTTGAAAATGATGACAGACTACTTCCAATGAAATGAAATGTGAAAACCGTATAAAGTAGCAAAACACTGTTTACAATTTGTTGAGAATACTTTATGGGTTCTCGAAATCTGTTTACGAGGCCCTACGATTTGGTAAGAGTATTTTTGCAACTAATTGCGAATGGAATAATCAATAGAGGTTAGTTGATGTTATTGTTAACATGTTAAAAATTTTATATCCTACCACGATTCGATATGAATGTCTGGAAGGTGTATGGCTTGTTGTGTCTGAATGAGTCAGTGAGCGAAATACGAATGCCGGCTCTCTTTGACACATTCCCCGTTTCCCCTCTTTTTTCTATTATAACTAGGAAGAGACTTTTCGCAATGATTTGTTGGAAACCTTCGATTAATGTTGAAAGGGTTTCACACATGTAGTTAATGTTATTTATTTTCTATAACAGATACAGAAAAAGAGCTCTCCAATGTTTCTGACTTTGTTTGTTCTGAGGAACGTCGTGTACCTAATTCTATGTTTTCAACATTGGACGTTGATGCACTTCTACAGCACAAGTGTTGAAATCCATCCTTGAACTGACTGTTTGTTAGATAGTAGATGAAACAATTAACAGATGGATGACAGTGCGCGAAAAGGGTGATCCAAAGATGCACTTGGTGTGGGAATGTATCTTCAGCATCAGCAACCAGAAGTACTGCAAACGGAATCCAACACACTGAAAATACTGTGTATATAATAAATATAGTCTTAGCTAATTTAAGGCTGTGATTCGTAGTGTTTGATGCATTCGTTCTATAGACCATCTGTTTTAGCTTATTTTGTACATACGAATATAAGCTGCAATACGAAATACCTACTATTAAAAGTGGTATCCAGACCAAGGCGACAGAAAACACAACAGTGTAACTATACGTTGCCTTCCTGTCCCATATACATTGTAGACTTTTGTCATCGAAGCCGTGACTTCCTATTCCTGCAGCGTTGAGTAGATCCATAAACACACCGACACAATAAAGTACTATACACATTGCTACACATGTATATCTATTAAAGATTTTAGTGTAATATTTTTGGTGACAAATATAGATGTATCTATCGAAGCTCAAGAGTGCTATGGATCCCAGAGATGAAATACATGAGATTGTACATAGCATACCTATTATCTCACATAACTCTGCATACTTGTCGAAAAAATGACGGCCTTCAATTTTACCTGAAAATAGTACATAAACTGATTGACAGTTGATAACACAGCTGTAATTATTATATTAAGAATAACAACATTAAATAAAATTTATCCCATAGAATTATTAATATACCGTGTTAAATAATATTTAAATATACAAACATACAGACTAAGTTTACAAAAACTTTTTTTTTTAAATCTCCCATTTTGCGTGTTAAATTTAAAGGAAGTAAAAGGCTTCGCTGAGCGCAGCATGTTATGACAGCTGCATATGTCGACCACTAAGATTTTGAACAAGTGTAATTAAATGAATGTGGACAGAGTGAAGAGCTTGACATATTGATAAGATAGACGAATGTGGACAGAATGAAGAGCTTGACATATTGATAAGATAGACGAATGTTGACAGAGTGACGAGCTTAACATATTGATAAGACAGACAGAATAAGGAGCTTAACACAAACCAGGGAACATACAACTTGGCCCTTTTGATCCTTAAAGCTCTAAAGTGGTGAGAGCTAAGTGAAATGTGTCGTCATACTCACAAAAGCTTACCAGAGGAATCCAAAGAGAAAAGTCCTATCGAAAAACGATGGAAAATAAAGGTTGCACAAAACTTGGAAAATTGCAATGTTGCTCCTTTCAATTCTTATAGCTCAAAAATGGTAAGAACCATGCTAAATTCGCTTACCTATTTCCAAAATCTTACAAAAAGAATCCAAAGAAAAAAATCCCATCGACATACGATGAGATATGAAGAAATAACTATTTTGAAAAATTGCAATTATGGCCATTTTGACCCATTACACCTAGGAAAAAAGAGGCGCACCAAATCTGTTGACATTATACAGAAAGCTTACAAGTTTATATAATTGAAAACTTGCACACTCCTGGTCCCTTTGACCCTAACGGAAAACGGAAACAGCTACGTCAAATCCGTTGAAATTGTACAAAAATCTTGCATGCAATTGGAGTGGACAGCCTGACCTAGATACATGTAAATTGTGGAGCACAATGTAACAATTGAAATGAAGTATCTGTCCTGCAAGGAAAAATAGCAATGCAATGTACGAGTGGCAACTCCCCTCCAAGCATAGATTAAAGAGAAGTAAATGCACATGAGACAAGTCTCTACAAATACGTGATAAAACAAAGCAATGGAACAAGACTTTTTTTGTTGTTCTTCATTTTGAAGTCACCATGAAGCCTTCAACAATGAGCTTTGCTCATAGGCCAAATTGCTTGTAAAACTAAAATATTATGTCACTCCTATTAAATTCTTTTTTTACTAACTAATTGTGAGTTTAATTTAACATATAGTTACACAACTCATGTCTTTGTTTGTGGCTTACTGTTGTCGAACTAATTTCGTGGGTGTGAAGATATCTTCGCGGGCAGCAACGAGAAAAAACATCGGTCGATTATATCACTGTACCAAGTTCAAAGAGGAGGTAATTTTAATTAGCATGTCAATAGCCCCTTTTGATTTTTAATTAAAATTATCTCAACTTTAACCAAATATAGTTATCTTGATACCTGGAGAAAACCGACCGATGTTTATCATCAAACGCTTGATATTGAAACAAGTTCTGGATATCGCCACTACGTTGTCAGGCACGTTTTGTATAATGGTCTCTCTAACTTGCGATTGATCTATTTACATTTTATCAGATCTGATTGTAAGTATCCAAACTGGTGTATATATACATTAACAATGAAAGGGTATGGAGTAAATATGTAAGCCAAAATCGTATCCTGTGAAATAAGTTCCAAATGGAACAAATGTTATTGATATTTCTATGAGATTTATTCCATCAGGAGATTATTTTTCACCAGGTGAGAGGTAAATACTTTCCATCTGGAGATTATTTCATTATGTGAGCTATGAAATGTGTTCCTTTTTAACTTATCTCGCGGTGGATACTATAAACCGTGACAAAGGCTCTACAAAAACATGATTAAACCATGCAATGGAACAACGCTTCATCTTGATGTCACCATCCGGTCTTTAACAATTAAATATGCTCATACCAGACGGTCCCTAGCACCGGTTTGAGTTGAATTCATTGCTAAATGTCGAGCAACGCCACATCCATGTATCCCTTTCATCACGGTTTAGGGTTTGTCAACAAACATAGCATTAACTGGCGAAGTGCTCTTACAACTGCTGTCACCTGTTGTCTGGCAAAAAGACTAATAGAAGACAATTGCAACATATAAACAACCACAGGGCGCTCATTGAGTCAAATGCAAGAAAACTTGGCATACAAAAACAATGAGATGTGGCTAAACAGAATGGTCAGAATCTATCTACAACCTTTCGTTTGGACCTTAAAAATTACACATGATTAGTAATGGGTTGGGGATGTAACTTCCTAATTGTCGGTGTACGGGGAGTGCCAAAAATTTGGGTAGCGGTTTTTGCATGAAATACTTCATAAATTTGGGTGTGTGCTTTAAGCAAATTGTATAATTATGAATCATTAGAGAAAAATAATGCATATATAAATGTGGGTATCAAAGGAAAAAGGTAAAAAATATATTTTATGAAGCAACATAATTCATGTTCATTATTTTCTCTAAAAATGTAATATTTCATGTACTTCATGCTTTGTTTCTAAGTTTTAAAAATATCGTGTTAAAATCAATGGTACATCGTATAAATACGGGTCCTAAATTTGTCTTGTTATATAAATTTGGGCATGTTTTCTGTACATGAGCATATAGATTCAGTGCATATTTCCGAGATCAATTTGGCACATCCCTACCAACAAATATACCAAGTTACCATCCACGGGGTATGACAGGAGACATTTACCCTGTAATCTCTTCAAGTCTCGTTCACGACGGAGTAAATATGCACATGTGCAGCTAACTTCTTGGACTTGTTCAAAGGTTAACAATATACCCCTATGGTGCTCATCTATAATGGACTGCAAACCTCTTGCATTATTTAAAGGAATAGTTACATTAATACGGGACTTTTGAGTCATGTTTTCACCAGAAAAAAAATCTTTTACGATACGAAAAAAGTATAGGGTATCACTAATTAATTAACACTGTTGAGCTAAGGATGATCTATATTCAATTAACTTGTTGCGCTTCTGTTGATATAAAATGTGAGAAAAAATGGACACAAATACCAAATAAAGACTTAAAATGGGAAAATATTTATTCTACATTATATTATACTACAAAAAGTTCAAAAATACAACGGTTTCAGTACAGAATTATACATAGGATTATAGGAACAAACGAATTACTTTATAAATTAAATATAAAACCTTCAGACAAATGTACCTTTTGTCAACAAGAAATAGAAACAATACAGCACATTTTCTGGTCATGTAGTAAGATTTTTGAACTTTGGGATAATTTAAACGATTGGATTTTTGAGAAAACTGAAATAAATATGCCATTTAACTTAGAAATTGTCTTATTTGGAAATTTACAAAGGTCAGATAGAAATTTGGTCAGAAATTTAATTATGCTTTACACTAAATTCTACATATATCGGTCAAAACTAAATGGCGATCAAGTTAATATGTTAGCATTAAAAAATTATCTGAAAGAAAATATTTTAATAGAAAATATATATATATTATAAAAATAAAACTTTAGAAAGGGCCGATAACTGCTGGAACCCCTGGATTACTATCCTTCAAAATTAATAATAGTATTTATGATTAATAATAGTAGTTATGATTAAAAAAAATATAATTAATTAGAGTCAGACAGTATATATTAATTCAGTAAGAATGGTTTTTGAAAGTGACAGGTGAGAATGGGGTTGCAATGAATGTAGTTATATTTTTGCTGTACACATGGTAGATTGAAGTGACTTTTAGATGTGTACAGTAACTTTTGATTTATTGTAAAAGACATTGCAATGATAAATGTAGGTATGAATGTGTGTATGTGCGATTTTAATATAGTTATTGAAAATAATATGTTCAAACTGTCAAACTCTGATGCTTTGTTTTTTGAAATTTTGTAATGATTGGTTGTTTTCTTTCAAGTCCACACAATCTTTTGATTCAGTCACAACAAATAGACAAAAACATGATATCATTATAAATGGGAAAAAAAGTTTTTTATCGTCTCATTAATAATTTGTTTGCAATTAGTATTTAATAATAACTAAATGTCATATTTTCCTTATTACTGTTACATGTGTGCCTCTGTCTCAATATATAACATTCTTTTAAAATTTAGTTGAAGAATTGTTGTATAGGAAAAATTAAAAGTACACTCCAATTTCATAGATAGTTTTTAGGTGGTATGTATTTATTTCAATATGTCAGGAATTCAGTCATTCCTTCTTACTGGTATTTGAGGCGATTGTTTCCGCCTTCAATTACACGAGAGATCCTACTTCAAAAGTCCCGTATTGTGTGGGCAATTTCATATCAGATTTAGTCTTTCCTAATTAGTGTAGAGGCGGTCTGGTGCTATTCATTAAGTTATGGTAATTATCATGATATTGACAAATCCGAAATTTCTGACATTGAGTGATATGTTTTAATTGTATTCCCAGTACAGTTGTTGTTCTTTTTTTATTTTCAAAAATAACTTGAGTGTAAAATGTAACTATAATAATGCACGGACCATTAGTTTTTCAGGTGGGGGCGTTGATTTTTAACCGAGCCGGGATTTTTTTCCGCCCGCTTCGTGGGCCAGATTATTTTTTTTCCAGATACACTATGCTAGGAAATTTTGTTGAGCCGGGCTTATTTTATAATGGACAGAATCAGGACAAGATTATTTTTCAGCCCAGATGCTGGTCAGAAAACTTTTTGGGTCAACAATCGGGGCCAGGAATTTTTTTTCTAGTATTTGCTGGTTGCTGCTGATAATTCGATGTTAATTTATTGAAAAGTTACTTGCATAGAGAGATTTATCTCGATATAGACTGTCGTTAAGATAGCAATATGGACTGGCACTTTAATGATAATCTCATCTAAGGCTCGGACATAGTCCTTGTGTTACTTCATATCGCCATCCCCTATGCATTCTATATTTCGTGATAATTCTCCCTTTATAAGTATCTATTAAATAAATTGTTTATCAAAAAGGAAACAAGTACAAGAATTTTTATATACAGATTCTGCTCAGGTGTAAGTGCTATATGTGGAGTTCATAGCTAATACTTAAACATGAGATTGCTATCGTGCAAAAAAACTTACTCAAATTACAATAGCAAGAATGAAACACCCCCTCCGACCGCAACCCCCCTCAAAGTATAAATTACCACCGCTTCTATTTTCAAGATCATTATTTGATCTTTAATTCTAAAATAAATCTGTAGTAAAAATATCACTAGCTCATCCCAATGTTTTTGTGAAGTCTGAAAAACCGAAAAATTGATAATGTATGGCACTGTCGGAAAAAAATGTATTTAAGATACTTAGGGAGATGTTGTTGTTTTTTTTAACTTAAAATCAAGGAGACGGCCGTTTGATTTTTTGATTTTTTTTTGGGGGGGGGCNCCCCCCCTCAAAGTATAAATTACCACCCGCTTCTATTTTCAAGATCATCATTTGATCTTTAATTCTAAAATACATCTGTAGTAAAAATATCACTTGCTAATCCCAATGTTTTTGCGAAGTATGAAAAACTGAAAAATTGAAAAAGTATGGCCCTGTCGGAAAATGTACTTAAGATACCTAGGGAGAAAATGGAGAAGACTCTGTATAAAGAGCATTGCAAGCTTACAATTCCGGAGCACCTGTTGTAACCCTGTGTTTCGTTTGGAGTTCACACATTGAGTGCTATAGTTTTGAGTGCTGACTTTCTGGTGCTCGCGTGTTTTGCGTGTACGTTGCGTCTTTACTGTAGTGCTCTGTCTACTGGTACTTTCGTTTTTTCCTTGGTTCTGGACTTTGAGTGACATAATCGTGTGCTTTGTTCCTTCGGTATTCTACTGTCGTTGTTGGTGTTGATTTCTTAACTTCAAATCAATGGGGCGACCGTTTGATTTTTTTTTTTTTGGTAGGGGGGTTAGGGGGTTGGTCGATTTTGCAAATAAATAATTTAATCTGGGTGTCAATGAAAATAAATACTAGTATTCTAATCGTGCTTGTAATGAAAATAAATAATTTTATTTAAATTTGATTTGAAGAACACATTTTTTGTTTCTAGCTCAAATAAATAATTTGATGTGACATTAGGTGAAAATAAATATTGTGTTCAAGGCAAAATCGCCCAAGTCCCCCCCCCCGAAAAATAAGATAAAATATTTCTGAAGATGGATTACCTAGAACAATAAAATATAAGCATACTCACCAAGAATACTCATAGGATCAGCAATTGTTGTAACATACAGGTCAGAAACAGCTAGGTTGACGATAAATATAGACTGGCTCTGTTTTAGTTCTTTGGTCTTCGCCACCACTATCAGTATCATAATGTTTCCAACTGTCCCAATTATAGAAACTAATGCTAGTAAAATAATAGACGTGATGACTGTTACTGGTGCATCGTCAATAAAATCATAATTCTCAAAATATATATCATTAAGTCCAGAGGTGTTTTCACTTATATTTTCAACCATGTCTTTTAACACTCTCAGTATCTAACACAAAGTATAGTTAGTTATTTTGAACGTGCAAATAACAACAAATGATAAAGCGAATTATTGACTTCTGTGACACGGGAAATTGTTGTTTAAGGACCGATTATCGGTAATTTATGTCGATGACACATATTAATGAACATCGATTTTTAATCAAAAATTGGCCAATCAAGGTATTTTTTTCGAAATTCTTATCATAATAAAGAAGAATATACAGGATTTTAATTATAGGCGATGACAGCAATTATCACGAGTTATTGTTATTATACCGGTTATGTATCGAGTTTCTCTTTGTTAAATATTCTGTATCGCCAACATTTTTATATAAACACTTTATTGTCATCCTAGGAAGTGACGTCGCTATCAAGAGTTAATTAGAAACGAAATTTCAATAATATTGATTATGAAAGTAAATTGAATTTATATATTTAGTAAGGAATATTTTATCTTCTGAAGAGTAATTAAATATAAATAACTTTGAATTTGGGAAAATTCATAATATATTTTTGATAAAACGCGCCAATAAGATAAAAATTAAGAATTTAAAACAGTCTCACCACACCATGAAAGACATTTGCAAAAATATGAAAAATGTAATTTGTAAGGAGAAATTAACATTAAGGAGGTTTCGAATCAGTTTAATACGATTTTTTCCTTTTAATAATTTTGATGATATACAAGGAAGAAGTATCTACTGATGTTCAATTCTGTTGATACATTTGACATTCGCTCTTTGATTGCTGGTATGTAAAAAAGATAAAAGCTTGTTTAAAACCCATAAAGATATACCACAATTCATAAATGGGTGAGCATTGTTTTTTATTGTTTTTATTCTATGTTTGTTTTGTTTTCCCTTTTAGTTTTTTTTTTGTTTTTGTTGATTTGTTTGTTTGTTTCTTTTTGGTTTGTTTTGTATTGTTCTTTTTTGTACTTTTGTGTGTTTATTTATAATTTTTGTTTTTTTTTTTGTTTTGCGTTTTTTGTATTTTTTGTTTTTTGTTTTTGTTTCTTTTTTCTGGGAGATGTTTTTGTTTTTGTTTGTTTTGCTTTGTTTGTTTGTTTGTTTGTTTTTTATTCTGCTTTTTTGGGGGGTGTTGTTGTTGTTGTAAAAGGTTCAAAAACATGCTAGTCATGTGAATAAAAAGTACATGACCTTTACATAAGCTAAAAAGTATAACAGTATACACAACAAAGCCTTTCATAAAAAAGAGATTTGAGAAGGGGCTTAGAACTGCACCCTCTTCTTTGATATTGCTAAAGCTGTTTACTTCTTCAGTTTCTTTTCACGAATGTTGCTTGCAAGTGAAACTCTCAGTGTTGTAAATAAATATTAAAGCGAAATTTTAATAAATTATTCATATTAAGATATATTTGAATGACATTTCAAAAATAAATTTAAAAAAAAACTTTGAATATTATGATTAAAATATGAGAGAAACGTTGCATCACTGGGTTGTCTACCTGCTGACTAAAAATTGTAGTGAGTAGCGACGTGAATGTTTTTATTTCTATATTCACAAAAGGATAGTAAAATATTATATGGAATCTTTAGTGGAGATAGCGGTTCACGGGGCACAGACAAGCGGTTCATAGGGCACAGACTGGAGGTTCATAGGGCACAGACAAGCGGTTTATATGCCACAAACAAGCGGTTAATACGGCGTAAACATGAACCCGTATCTCATGTGAATAACTAGTATAAACGTGTTACAATTTATCTTTTAAAGGTGATTTTTAAACTGATTCGAAATATCTTTATTCTCACCAGCATTTGCATTTTTCATATCATAGCATATTATTTGCGGAATAACTCAAACAATTTCGATATAACGCGAAGCTTTGCTTTATACATGTAACACAAAAACAAAATGCGGCTAAAAGGATTCCGTAATAACCTGCAAATATAGCCTGTGACGTTATTTAATGGAAAGCAGTGAAAATGTAAATCGAAGTTATGAAACAAAACCCTCTAAGATGTCAAACGCGATTTAGATCATTCTCCAAAATCACATCGAAAGACGTTATAAAAATGTATGTCCACTTCAAATAACGACGTACATGGCAATTATACATCTGTCTTGTGTCGCCAATCCTGTCTGAATTCTGAAGCTTATTGATGCCACACAGAGAAAAAGATCTCGTAATTATGAGATATTATTTCATAATGAGATCAGAAAATGGTGGTCTAAGTCTTTGAAAGTATTATATGCTTCTAGTTATTGTCTCCTCTTTAAAGATTTCTTTAAAAAAAACGAAGGTAAAGGAAAACGAATATATACAGTTCTTCTTTTAAAATCATTCCTATTTTAATGACCATGCGGTTAAGAATAGTAATATTGCACATCAGAAAACTATTGCGCCAATTTCTCTAAAGGATAGCAGATAAAACCATAATACTTCTTCTATTCCTGTTGTATGCTATTCGAGTATCAGTGTTCCATAGAAAAGACAGAAAATTCCCTGAACAGGATAATCGAGCACGGCCTTAGTAGGCATGAATAATAACAACAAGAAAAAAACAAAAACAAAAAAAAACTTTATTTTGTATCAGTCAGATGACAGCAGAGAACTACTCAATTGTCAATGCAAGCATAAACGAGGGCAACATTTAACTGTAAAACAGCAATAAAAACCAATCTGCACAAGCAGCAATGAAGGCCAGCCAGAAAAACAAATCTCAAAATTACGATTTGTACACAGCTTAAACATTTATATCATGTTTCGTTTGATCAAAAAGAAAGGCTAACTGCCTTGAAAAAACAAATCGCATATAACTTTCACATGAAACAATAATTCATTATGGTAAGCCGAAATATTATTCATATAAATATCTGCAAAATATATGTAAGCAAAGCATTGAGTTGTCTTCATGCTAAAAGTCTTGCCTGAGATGTCCTTCAATGCTCATCGTTGAAAGCACATTCAATCTACTTGGTTTGCACTCATTTGATGAGAAGGAATAAAATCAAGTGATGAAATGATTCATTATATATCCTGCTTGAAAAGTGGGTTGAATTAGTAATGTGGTATGTCAGTCCTTCCGTCCGTCTGTAACACCTGAGGGTACCCATCTTTTATCCGCTACTACTAGTACTTCTGAACTACTGAAAAGATTTAAATGAAAAAATGTAGGTGTACATTTTCTATTTAAGAATTTGATTTCATTGACTTTTAATTCTTGAATCAAATGGTGGAGAGGGGAGTATAGATTAGTGAGCTTTGCTCCCAGTTTTTCTAGTTTTCCTTTGTATTTAGGAAGCCCAAATCCATTGTTTACGCTTTAATGTAAAATAGCAGTGATTGTAATAAAAAATAGACCACAATGCATTGTCTTACATATTGCTTAGTTTTTAAATATCTTTGAGTATATGGTCTTCCAAACATTTAGATTTTATCTGCACTGAAGAGACATAAGTTGTCGAAATGCGCATATGAAGAAAGTAAATTCACAGTAACTTCGGTATTTAGTTATTTGTTACCACTGGGTCGATGCCGTTAGTCCCCGAGGGTATTCACCAACCCAGTTGTCAGTACTTTTGTGCTGACCCGAAAGCCGATTATTTTTGGAACCTTACACTATCTAATTTTTTGTAAATTATATTGAAAACTAAGGAGTATCTCCCTCATGCTTAGCTCTGTCCTTAGCTAATTTTGGCTTTACATTTAGATCATATTTGGTTATTTGTTCTATATCAGTTTTTAAATATCTTTGAGTATATGGTCTTCCAAACATTTAGATTTTATCTGCACTGAAGAGACATAAGTTGTCGAAATGCGCATATGCAAAAAGTAAATTCACAGTAACTTCGGTATTTAGTTATTAGTACACATTTTTGTTAAGGTACAACAAAAATTACTCTTATAATGCTTTGGTTACCGCTTTATCCAGTATGTTTCAGTAGATTTTACTTCATATATTTGTAGCTTTTTTATTTGAACCTTTAGAAATGTTGAACCTTATCCTCTATTTCACCATTTCCAAGGATATCCACGAAAACACGTACAGCGAATTACTAAGCTGATAATTAAAAAAAACACGAAAACATATATATGTTTAGATTTCCATCAACCGCTGAAGTTGATGACCGATTGATATCAATAGTAATATTAGTAAATTGAATGAGTATCATACAAATGTTTAAGTAATTTGTAGATCACGATTCTTCAGATTTTATAGAACTCATGACTCTAAATTACAAAAAAAATAATAACAGTAAATAATAACAGTAAACACTTACAATGGTCGAAAACTGCAATAACATGCCATAATTCACAACCAAACTACACTGGAAAAACACAAATGAAAGAGATTAACGTGAACTCGGGATTGGATTGCCGGGCTTGGTACAGGCACTATCAACAGCCAGTGGTAGGGTTAACTCGCTTTATGGGTACCCAGTGACGGATTTAGGGGGCGGGTGGCCCGGGCCCCCTCTTAGTTTGGAAAATATTTATTTAAAATTACTAGGTTTTATTTTTAAATTGGGTTCCGGGCCCCCACTTTTGAAAAAAAATTATGGGTCCCACCTTATCAGAAAGACTGGATCCGCTAGTACCAAAACCCCCTTTTTCTGTCCCGTTTTCCTATTAAAAGACATACAAATAAACCCAATACAGATAGACTACTAACTCCATGACCACTGCATTGACCAAAAAAGCAACATTTTATTACAAAACTTTTTTTATATCATCACGGACCTAAGTTTTTATTAGTGATATTTCTTCAGATTAACAATATTTAACAATTTGAAAACTTTGACAGAAAACTTGATGGTAGAAATCGGACATATGGTTTTCTTTTCAAAAAATGATTTTTCGGGGTCTTCACATTTTAAAAATATAGGTTTCGAGAAAAACTTGAAGCATGAAAATTTTGACCTCTCAGGAGAAAACATCCTTAAGAAGGGTGACAAACATCTTAAACATTACATTTACGACGGAAATGTTTTGTTCATCACCTTGCAAGAAATGAATATTGTGTAAATATCCATTCAAACCATAGCCCCCCCCCCCCCCCCCCCCCCCCNATTCCGGCGAAAGTAAATATTATTATTAAATGTAAGAGTATTCATCGAAATACTCCCAGACAAACTTTGTTAGGGGCGTTTTTGCCGGGAAAAATATTTATTTTCATGCCTCTATTTCTAACAAGTTATATATTTTCTCAAAATGTCATAAAAGATTATTTATTTGCACCAAAACGAAAAGAGTTTTATTCAAAACGTGAAATTATTTATTTCCATATTATGGCTAGATTATTTGTTTATTTACAAAATAGACCAAACCCTCCCCTGAAATCAAGTGATCGTCATCTTACGTCCGTGAACAAGAAATTGTGTCAAGAAAAAAAAACAACAAACAGAAAACATAAACTCCTGGCGTAAAAAAAATTGTTCACTATTAGGCAATTAGTAAATCGCAGTTAAAATATAACTTGACAAAATGGAAAGAACTCAGCCAAATATCAGACAGTGAAAAAAATATATATAATGACAAATAATCACGTTTTCCATGAACCTTGTAAATCTGAACGTCTGAAACAGGCTACTTGTCAGGTAAAAGAGGATCTGTTATAATTTTTTTTTCAAAGGGAATAAAATATAATAGAACATCTTTTCCAAAGGATCAAATTTGTATTTGTGCCTAACGGAATAATGTTATATAGCGTCTATAACAGATGTTCCCAAAAGAAGAAATTTAATATCAATGTTTATTAATTTTCTTCCAAAGGAACTTCTGTTAGGCGGAACAAATATACGTTGACATGCTGATAGACTGTTAGTCCACGAGGGTTTTCATGAGCCCACGGTAGCCAGGACTTTGGTGCTGGCCAGAAACCGATTTTATTTGGAAACGTTGCAATATCTTAATTTGAGAACATTCTGTTCAAAACTAAGGAGTATCTCCTTCATGCATATGTCTGTCCTTTTTCTTTTCTATTTAGATCCTATCGGAATTTGTTTTCGGTCAGATTTTATACATATAATTCGCTTTATGGATTTTCAAATGTTTTGATTTGATCTTCACTGAAGAGACATATTTTGTCGAAATGTCCATATGCAGAAGATAAATTAACAGTAACTTCGGTATTTTGTAATTTACATAATGTTGTAGGTGGCCATGTCTGGATTTCCCACAGTTATGATTTTATCTGCACCACAGAAACACAGTTAATGTACAGTGACTTCGTTATTTTATTATTAAAGACTTTTGTTCTTTAGTTTTTTTTAATGTTAGGTTAACCATGTTAAAACAATGGCAGTAGAATACCAGAGGATTTACAAAAATCGAAGTCCAAGGACATGGCAAAAACATGACCACAGAAAAAAAAATTTATGTTAGACAGCTATAAAACACATCATTCAATACCAAGAACTCACCGTGTGAACTGCAATGAACCAGAGAATGACATAAAGTGTTCCGGAAGGGTAAGCACGTTCTGGCTCTGTTAACAGCGCCCATCACACAGTAAGTGGGCCAATCTAGGAAAAATTCAAAATCGGTATAGTCAAATCCGGGAATCTAGCTAAAAATGTCTGCTTTCCTTTATGACACTGGCACGTCATATCTTTCAATGATGTTATGGTGACGGTCATAGATTTTCGTTTGGGATGTAATTAACATAGGCTAAACCAATACCTGACTTAGCAGTTAAGTGTTTTTGTAAATTATTACTATCAATTATTTACGGGCTTACTGATAATTACTTTACAGATTTACAGATTTTATTAGTACACTCAGACACATACATGTGCAACAAGAGGTCATATAACAATACATATAAATATAATATAAATGACAGAGTGAATAAGTAGACGAGATGTAGCACATTAATACAGTATGTAATTAGAATAACTGATTTAACTTGCAAATAAATACAGCTATGTTTGATAAAACCTTGACATTGCATAACGATAGCATGCCCTTCATTTTTATAGTATTGGGATAAGTATAATAATATCTTGGTATATATTTTTGTCTTAAATCAGTGACAGTGTTATCTGTGCAGAGGTAGAAGTAATGAAATTCATCGCCAATTCCACCTCTGCACAGAGTACACGTCCTTTCATTTCGGGGAGTACCATTCCATCTTCCTACTTCAATTGGTAATTTACAATTTGACGTTCTGATTTTAGATATTTGTGTTCGTCCAAAATCAGACAATTTAGTTAAATAGTTTTCAAACTTGAATTCTGTTTTAAACAATGAATAAAATTCTCCTCGGGATGAGTGTTCAATATCAGAGAACCATCTTTGTATAAATTGGCCCTGAAGTCGTTCATACAGTACCAACTTCAAATATCGGTATTCAACTTTAATTTGATTTGAAAAAATATATCCAAGACCTGCATTGTCAAAAATAGATTTAACATGAGAGATCCACTTAAAGTTAATATCTTCATCAACTTGTAAATTATAAATTAATTTATAAAGAATGCCACTAAGCTTGGTCTCATTCTGCATTAGTTTACACCAAAATGACACCATTCTCAGTTTAACTCGAATGTGTAGAGGATGTCTTCCCAATTCTCCATAAATCATGAAGTTTGGGGTAGAGGATCTGAAACCCAATATTCTTTTACAAAACTGCAGATGTATTTTTTCAATGAGTTCAAGATTCTCAAAACCCCAAACCTCAGATCCATACAAAAGAATAGGTTCAACCAATGTATCAAATAATTTTAACTGGATATCTATAGGTATTTTTTGATTTCTTACTTTTTTATATATAGAAAACAATGATTTTTGTGATTGCTCCACTAATTTTTTCCTTGCCTCAGAAAAGTTACC